>JAJOOR010004325.1:0-47424 GCA_036250505.1 Solanum acaule
TAGGGGTTGGTTTAGGGTGGGGTAAAAAATATAATTTTAAATTTAGTTTTTCAAAAACAAACTTTCTTAAAAAAATGTGGGGGCCTGGGGGTGGGGTCAAAAATTGAAAATTTTAAATTTTAAAATATATATATATTTTTTTAAATCCTCTTTTTTTGGGGGGGTGGAGGGGTGGTATGGGGGTCAGTGTAAGATGGATAAAAAAATAAAATTTGAAAATAATTTTTAAAAATAAACATTTTTTTTGGGGGGGGTGGTGGAGGGAGGGAGCTGATAAGCGGTCGGGTAGGGGGTGGGCAAAAAATGAAAAAAGATTTTAAAAAACTTTTAATATTTTGGGGTAGGGCTCGTAGGGGGTTGGGGTAGGTGTGGGTAAAAGAAAATGAAAATTTTAAATTATTATTTTTAAGGATAAGGGTGGTCAGGAGAGTTGGGAGAGGTAGAAAAAATATCTAAATTTTAAAATTTTGAATTCGAAAATAAATTTTAACCCAACCAAACATGAAAAAATTGGTAAACATTTTCCGAAAAATGTTTCCCTTCATACCAAACACACCCTTAGTTCTAATTGTGTTCAAATTATGGGAGCAATTTTGTTGTGTTTGAATTGGTTGCTAACCAAAGTGATGATCTTCTCTTCTTCTTTTTTTGAAGTAATATGTCTTGAAGAAGACAAAAAAAAAATCACAGAAATAGGCAGAGCTGGAGAATTAGAAAAAATTAGAGCATTAGATACATTTTTTGGGTTAAGCCTCACTTCTTTTTGTTGGTTCATCTTTTTACTATTGTAATTGTCACGACCCAGACCGTCGTGATTGGCACCCACACTAACTCTCCGGTGGGAGAATCATTAACTACAACCCATCTAACAAATTTTACGAAAACTAAGACATTTAAAGATACAGAAGCAGGTTTAAATGCAGAAATAAACTGGAGTTCCCATAAACTCCTAAAGTTTAACAAAACAACTATCAAAACATTACGGAAAACACTCCTAGAACCTGAAAGTCAATGTACCAAAACTCTAACAATCCACAAGTCTAAGGAGATGGATACAACCCAAAACTAAGCATAAGAAACATCTAAACAATAGTCTGAGTCCAAAGAGAATGGACTAAACAATAATGAAGGATTTTGTGGCAGCCTAAAAGAACTGGTTCACCCTTGAAATCTGGTCTCGATCACTGATCTCCTAGCTGAGGTCTATCAATAGCCGCCTGAAGATGCCATGTACTCAACAAAGAACGAGCAAGTGCAGTATCAGTACACAACCACAGTGTACTAGTAGGATCACATGACTATCCCATTAAGCGAAACATATATAGGCAGTCACAACATAGTAAACATGACATGTACATAATATATGCACAGTTATCATTTCAAGAGCAATGTACAAATCCATATGCTCAATAACAAGTAAATATGTCAATTCAATGGTTCTCTCATGGAACCCATACCCAAACTGTTAGTGTGCCGAAACGTGACACCTGATTCCAGTTAGTGTGTCGGATCGTGACCCCTGATCCAATGTATATGCCGGAACGTGGCACCTGATCCAATGTATGTGCCGAAACGTGGCACCCGATCCAATGTATATGCTGAAACGTGGCACCTAATCCAATTACACAACCATAATCACATTCACACTCATAATGAACATACTCATATCATACAATCAAGTGTTGAATTATGGCATACAATTATTCATTCATACTCTTTTCATTAGGTTTGATCAACAATGCTTCATTCACATACATACAAGTATTACAAGGAAGCAATTACCAACATAATTCTCACAAACATGAAATCAAACCATCACTTACCTCGAAACCAAGCTTGAATCCCCCTAAGGCACTTGAATCTCCCCTTTTCGGATTCTTTCTGTTTGTTCTAGGTCTACAAACAATTAATATACGCAACGATCAATAATTTAAGGTCTAATTATCCGGATTATAACAACCCAATAACCCAGGGCCAACCCATGATCCCAATCCCCAATTTAGGGCTTTATCCACCATCAATTTTAGTCCAAAATCCTCCCCCAATAATCATTAACCAAGAATCTAGATTAAACCGATCGAAAAACGGATTAAGGGAGTAAAATCCTTACCTTTAGTGATAGAAGAGATGGAAAACCTTCAATAAATATCCCTGGGTCGTCTCTTAGCTCTCAAGAAGGAAACTTGCAGAAAAATAACATTTTTGGGGTTTAATCCCGACTTAAGTCGAGACTGGCCCGCCATAGCGGGACCCAACCCACCACAGCGTCCATGTCACTGGCGGGAATAATCCTGCCCCAGCACCTTACACGCAGATAGAACCTCAGAATTTGAGTTCCAAGTCTCCATTTCACAATACAACTTCAACCCTTGATGTTCGAAAACTACCCTTTCACTCCAAGATCAGTTTCGGGAGTTCTACTCACCCGAATTCGATTCTTTAAAGTCGTACATGCTCCTTAACATCTTGGCTATCCACTCATGTGATAAAATTCACAATTATATCCTCCATTCATTACTAGATCTCCCTAGACCTCGACTGACTCAGATTTCGTCCAAATCTGGACTAGGCTACAATTTTTCAACTCACTACTCAAAAGTTTTCTGGCCCAAATTCTTTTCCCGTTGGCTTTTTCATAACGACGGGAATAGGTCGTTATAGTAGTTTACGGATACCTCCTTTTAGTAGTTTATTTTTTTAAATGCATTTAGCTTGAAATTATAACTAAAAATTTATGATGTGTAAAATTTTGCATCAGTTAATATACATTTCTAAAATGACCATAGAGTTATTCACTAAAATAGGAGAATTAGTTAGTGAACATTTCAGAATATCCATAAAGATACATATCTTTGTTGTCATTCCCCGAGCCTACACCCTGAGCAGGACTGCACTTGAGAACCATTGATGGCCCCAAGCAAACCCTTGGCCTGGCTTAACTCTTAGCGGAAGACTTACTCATGATAAAATACTTTAAAAAGTAAATTGAACTGCTCAATAAATACTTAGAATGTATAAAGAACATTCACGAGCCAAAATGGCACTCGAGTCTCAATCATTAGAACAAGAATGGAAAGACTCAAGAACTAACATCAACTAACTGTCTATGAAGCCTCTAACAACTGAGAGGGGCGTCGGGACAAGACCCACGACATCCTAATGAACTAAAATGATAAAGTAATGAAAAAGGGGATCCTCTGAAAGCAAGGAGGCTCACCAACAACTCTGAAGCTCAACTGGATCAACGATGCGTTGGATGCTGATCCTGGTTACCTGAATCTGCATCATGATAAGATGCAGACCAACTGGCATCCGTAGATTGAATGTACGAGCATGCGAAGGGAATTCTAAAACAAGACATAAGCTTAAAAGGAACTGAAAGAACATACCTAGGCTCAACTCAACTCAACTTAACTCATTTCAATATAAAGCAATAACATAAATGCAATATAAAGAAAATCTTTTAAAACATGGATAACAACTTTGTGTATTTAGAAATACAATAGTAACTCTGAATGTATGCAAAGATACAATATAAACTCTGAATGTATATAAAAATACAATTAACTCTGTGTATATAAGAATACAAAATATTGTTGTGGGAGTTTCTCTAGAGCTATGTGATGATACATCGTTTTGCCTCACGTTGTCAGGGCCGTCCTATACCTTGCCAAAGGCGTAGAACCTGACTACTAAGTGGATCCACTAGTCTATGCTAAAAAGCACTAAGGAATCATCTAAAAAGTATGACCCTTTTCTACCCATTATGACTACATGGTTTATGGGGGTTGGGAGTTGTCTGAACTCCCCCCCATATCGGTGCTCAATACTACTCCCAAAATATAATACTAGCTCTTATGTTTAAAAACATACTTCTTTCTGTGGTTTGAAATAATTGCTCAAAACTTAGCTCACAGGCTATCTTGGAAATCAAAGTTTCCCCTCTTGCTTAATTGTGAAAGCATTTACTCTTTTTTGAAAACTAGCTGAAAGGCTCTTTGGAAATCTCAGTTTCCTTTCTTATTTAAATGTGAAAACATTTTAAACTCTTTGGGAATACATAGTCCCCATATATTCTTTGAAGAAAAATCCAATCTCTACTCTTTACCCAACTCAAACCTCAAGTCTTAAAACAAGGTTAAAACATTTGTAAAAGACATTTGGAAGACTCTTTTCTTAACTTGACTCTTAACTTTCCTTGAAATGAATTATGGATTCAAGGATTGTGATTTGTGATAGGAAATATCTCATGATGTTTAGGAGTGTTTATACATGGTTAAACATGAGAAAATATCAAGAAATCACTGTCTGGAAGCAAGTCCGCGACGTGGAGATGCATTTAATTATTTGAACGCAAAATAAATTTTGAGGCAGAACGGTTCGTGACCAATCTGCAACGCGAAGAAACTTTTGTCAATCCTGAGGAACAGGTCGCGGACCTGGTACCCAGATTTGCCCGACTTGTTCCTTCTTCGTTTTCTAACCCCAATTCACCTAAATTCGATTCTTTTTCTCAATTCCTCTTTAGATTCAGATATCCAGCACATGTACACAAGAATCTAACACAAAACAACTCTAACAATTGATCTTAAACTCTCAAAACTCCTCAATCTCATCCCAAATTCAAGAACGAAAACAATTTAAGAATACAACTCAAGAACATCAAAGTCTCAATCTTTTAGGATGAAAATCACACTGAAATAAACATGTTTGGTGCGTGGGTGAACAAACCCAACACTATGTGAACTCACATACATCGTAGGATTGAATCCCTGATGAAATCCATAAGCCTAGCTTCAAGAACTTGACGATTCCTTGCATCTCCTCCTCTTCTCCTATTCTTTTCTCTTCTCTCAAAACCTTAACTTGTTTTTCAAAAGCGTAAACTGAATCCAATCAGTTTAGACCCCAACTTAATTACCAAAAATGAAATTAATTAATAGGGTAGTGAAAAAACCAAAGTACCCTTCTAAAATCCGGTTTTGACTTTCCTTATCTAGACAACCCAACTTCAAACGGGCATATCTCCCTCATACGAACTCGAAATTACACAAACTCAGTGGCGTTGGAAATATAATTCAAAGATCTTTCCTACGGTATCTTGTATCACACCTAACTCATCTTGAGCTAGGAGCTATGGTCGTTTGAAGTTGACCCAAAACTCATACTTAATTTTTGTCAAATTTCCAGATTTTTATTCTTTCCAAAAAGGACTCTTTCTAATTCTAAGTCTTTCTAGTAGAGGGGTGTTACATTTGTAATTGAATGAAAACATATCTTTGAGGTGTTTATTTATTAGAGTAATTAATGGTTAGTAGATTGTCTCTTTTGTTAAACTTAGATCCTTGATGTTTCTCTATTCAAAAGGTAAATATGTGTTAGGGTTTTACCCTGATTTTTTTTTACCTTATTTGAAGTTTAATTTTTCCTTAAGGTAAAGTTAAAGTATTACCATAAATGCTTGGATTTTTCCTGAAAGGAAAATATAATTAATTTCCATATTTGGTTTATTCTTTTCCTTAGAGGAAAAGTTTGGAACTCTATAAATTGAAGACTCATATTCTCATATCAAAACAATAACATCCACAATGTAGACGTTTAAAAGTATAGTTTATGGGGAGATTTTTCTCTCTATAGTTTATATTAATTTTCATATAATAATATTATGTTTTTAGTATAAGTTTTTTTCATCTAATTTATCACCATATTGATTTGCAATTGTAAGCTTCCGCATGACGCCCTAATCACTTTCGAACCCAACAAGTGGTATTAGAGAACATGGTTCAATGATTCAATGGAACAAAGTTGAAGACATGTTCAAGGCAGTTTCAAATCAATTTTCAATCAACGTGATGATAATGATGATTTTTGTGCTATTAAATGTGGAGAAAAAATTCAGATATATTTCCAACAATCTTGTTGCTTCATCCTTAAAAATAAAATCAATTTTCAACCCATGCTTACTTTAATACATGGGTTCCAAATTTCAACCCCTGTAAGCTTTTAATGTTCGGGCTCCACTTCTAACTCATGCATCTTACTTTTAAAGCATGAGCTCCACTTTCAACTTGTGCATATTATTTTTAACGCATAAACTCCACTTTCAACTCATGCATATTACTTTTAACGCATGAACTCTACTTTCAATCATGATCATAACTTTTTACACAGGGCTCTAATTTTTAACTCATATCAATTTTTTTAAAATTATGGTAAGCAATAGTGATACATGAAGATTGTGTGAAGAAAGAGGATCAAGATTATTATGCTAGAAAATTCAAGTCAAAAGGAAAGATTTGTTAGGATTTTGCCCTGATTTGTTTTTACCTTAGTTGAAGTTTATATTTTCTTAAAGTAAAGTCAAATATTACCATAAATGTTTGAATTTTTCCTGAAAGAAAAATATAATTCTTTTTCATATTTGGTTACTCTTTTTCTTAGAGAAAAAGTTTGGAACTCTATAAATTGAAGACTCATCTTCTCATATCAACAACACAATAGCATCCACAATGTAGACATTTAAAAGTTTAGCTTATGGGGAGATTTTTCTCTCTACAGTTTATATTAGTTTTCATATAATAATATTATGTTTTTAGTATAAGTTTTTGTCATCTAATTTATCATCATCTTGATTTGCAATTGTAAACTTCCGCATGACGCCCTAATCACTTTCGAACCCAACAATATGAAATATAAATGTATATGTTGGTTCTGTTAGCTATTCTGGGGTTCACTATCTCTTCATTTTATCACCTTGAATTTATTGTCAACATGTGTTTACTAAAAAAAATCATTCACTCATTAGGTGTATTGATAATTTGGATACTCACTTATTTTATTTGTATATAGTTTCTCAAAGAATAGATTATTCACTGAGAAATTGTCCAAGAGAACATGAATTTGTGATGATTAAACATCTAAGTTACAATAATAACATACCCAATAAAATTTCATAAATGGAGTCTTAAAAAGATAGCATATACTTAGCTTTACTCCTACCTTTTGTGTGAATGAACTTGAAAACAAAATTCATTACTATTAGCTTTAGAGTTGAGCACGCTAAGCTAATTGGTGCAGACAAGAGAATTAACAAAGAATATTTTATAATCACAAACCGTGACTTGATATAAATTTGAAACTCACAAAAGATGATACGTCTTGATTCAATATAAGAATGAAAAAAGACAACATTATATTGATATGGTGATTATTTTACATCAAAATTAGATGAGATTGAGATGTTTATATGATTTATTTTGCTCAAATTATTCCTTTTCTTCGTTTAAAAAAGTTGTATTTAGCTTTTATATGGATGAACTTATTTTAATATAAAAATAAGGTTTGTGTAGCCATAAAGTATTTGAATGATAATCCATCATAATATAGATAAGATTTATTGTTGAGGCTCTAAATAGTATAAGATTAAGATGTTTATACACTTTGTTGATTCTTTTAATTCAATTGTTCTTTTTATTTTTGTTAGCAATTGGTGTCAATTTTGTCTGTGATGAATTTTTGAAGAAGTAGATGAGTTTATATAGTTATGGATTATTTATTAGAATTGAAATGATAATTGATCTTACTATATATGAGACATATAATTGATCGCAAATAGTTTAAAATTGAGGTGTTTATATGTTTGTTGATTGAGATGGGTTTTATTTGGTAATATGTGATTGATATGATTGTAATTATTTTGACTGATATTGTGTTGGTGTTTAAGAATCTATTATTATATATTCTGTCAAACAAACTATAGACTATCAAGCTTCATCTAGCTTGCTACCGTGGGCGATGAAGAAACTGATGTGTTTCTTGTTTAGCGGAAATTTATTTCTAACATCTTTTGTTTCAAAGAGAATATAGTAGTAATATTTTTATGTCAAACATATATTTTTATTTTGATTTCTTTTTCAGTTCCCAAGAAATTAAGAATTGCAGAAAATTGGTAAATATGAAACGTGTGAAATTTAACTGGTAGGGTAGAACAACTTGCCTATTCAAACTTATATTTCTTGTGAGTATGATTATAACAATTTACCTTTAAATTTTCATTATACTATAGTTTGACAGTATCTAGGCAACTCATTACTCATTTTAAATGAAGGTGAAAAAAATAGTGAACTTCGTTTGCTAATATGACATTTAGTGTTACTTTCTTTCTGGTGAAGACCTTTGTCTTATATTTATTTTTACCTAATTTAGCATGTTTATAGAATAATAGTGGATTGTTTTATCTACTTTTGCTTACTCTATTGTTAATTACGTTTCTCATATTTTCTGTTGGATATTTATCAAAGTCGGGAGACTATATACCGAAGGACTATCCTTAGCTGATTAATCTTCATTTTACTATTTTTGTGTGTTTTTAAAAAAAATTATTTCTCTCAGTCACTTTCACTTTTTAACTTTGATAGAAAATTATTTAATAGGACATTTGACGCTGATATTTGATGGAGAGATAATATAACTGTTATATTTGTTTGAATTGATTGGATCTTGATACTCTAGAATAATTAGAATACTAATATTTCATCCTCATTTCAAAGATAAAAGGAGATTTTGATAATTAAAAAAACGATTCAAAAGAAATTGATTACAGCATACAAGATGCAATTGTAAGTGTTTGATTTATAAATAGTATATATATCCCACATATAAAAACTTTCAACTATGTAAATATTCCACATTAACATTCAATATATGATATTCACAATATATATAGAATAACACATTTAGCAGCTATACTATATTCAAGATAGTAATATTTTCATTTATTTCATCTAAAATAATATTTATATACGATTTGATCATTTATATTAATTATTATAATTAAATAAAAAAATTTAGACCATAAATAACGTACTTATCTAGTAGTATTAATTTTGATTAATGTATATATAAAGGGAGTGCATACACCAATGTGTAGTTATTAAATTAAATAGGGTAGAATTGTAAATTCGGAAGTTGCAACGGATAAGTCTTATATCATTAGACTGCTCTTCTCTGTTGCCAAACATTCCGATCAGATGACAATTACCATGTACATCCCTGCGCATGTTACCACCAGCGTCTTAAATTCCCGGCTCCTCCGCTCTCCGCCACGACGAACATTGTCGCCGGCGAGGTATCACCGCAATTTTAGCTTAACTTGCGCGTTATTACCGGAGACAAGGCGGGAAAGCAGACGATTGGTCAACATAGCCCTTGGAGTCTTGCTTCAATGGCTAGCCCTACCTAAAGGTGATTCCCTTCATTCTAGCAATGCTAACCTGCGCCACTGTTTAGTGCAGTGCGCCTTAGTAATTACATTTGTAATCATCTGCTCATGTATAAAGCCACTTTTGGCTGCCATAGGTTATCATACACGTGAGATAGTGATCGAAATTGGTATTATATATACAAAAATGAAATTTTCAGTTATATTCATTGCTCTCTGTGTGTCTACTTTTCTTGTCCTTCTGAAAATTTATTTTGGATTAATGGAAAATATTGCAAGCGACCTAAGAAAGTTGTGTTGGAACTTTTTTATTTGCAGATGCAGTAGGAGCTAGCCCTTTTGACAAGTATGTGAAAAGGTGAGCACAAAAGTTCTGGGAATTTGTAACAGGTTACATATATAATTTTTATATAGTTGATGAAAATATGGCTAATTTCTAAAAGTGGATTCAGCTTATAAGCAGTGAAGTGCACATACACTTACTCACCGAAGTATATAATCTGTATGAAAATTTAAAGAAAGATCATGAAAATATGTATATATATTAAAAGGTGCACAGGAAGCATTTAAATCCTCGGTCCCCCTATACTATTGTGCGCTCTTATAACTGATAAGTTGTGACCATAATATCAAGAGGTAGAATTAGGTTTGATTGCCACATCTATGTAGTTGAATGGGAAAGATATTGTATCATGTTTAGCTCTATTAATCTCCCTTGATTATTGTTTACCTGTAAAATCGTACATGTAAATTTATATGAGGTCAAGAGCATGCATCTTGGTTTGACTCTTTTTAGGTCCGATTGTTAGCAGTTTGAATATTGCCGGATTAACGAACAAAATCAAATGAAACGAGTAAAAGCGTAAAGGAGATAAAGCTGAGACTAAGATGTCATTGGAGGGTTATGAATCCGAGACTGGTAGCCTTTTGAATAGGTCATATCTTTGGGTGAATATGCTTCTAGATTAAGAACTGAATGGAACAACGTTAACTTGGTGCACAAGAAAATATTGTATTGTTAGAATTCTGTATGAATTTACAAGTGGAGGATACAAACCATCTATATGTTACAATAGTGAGGCGTCATCCAATAAAAAAGCCCCATTCAATCCCTAAATTACTAAGATCAACGACTGTGGGCCACGTGGTGATGCCGTTAGGGGCGCCAACTATAACTTTTGTATTGTTCAGGTCCGTACAGGCTCGTCTGCTCACCTCTCCTCTCTAACACTTTGTCATCTTTGTCTCCTTGTCCACATCTTGGGGCTGGTCCTTTGCCCTGTCATCGGCATGATCCTTCTCTCTTTCCCAAGGATATCTCTCTGACGGGTTAATCTTTTTGAAACTTTGCTTTTAGTCGTACCCTTTCGCCAAGTGTCCATTCCTCGACATGCCACGTGCGTTAGTCAGTTTCACCCCAATACAGATTCTCCCTCCACTTTCCAGTCTTGGTGTCAGGCATGGCCGGGAGGCGGAAGGAGAAAACTCACGCAAACTCTTATCACCCATTTTTCTTCAACATGAAAAGATGTTGGTCCCACCTCATTAAACCTTCTTGCCATGTGTTTGGCCTATCTACAACACATAGTCCCAAGTGACGTCAACAACCCTCTTTTGATGTCTATAAATTTAAGAGTTCCTCAAACCATTCAGTTTCTCCACGTTCTTCCTCGAACTCTTTATGCAATCCTTGGATCTATTACTCTCATTCTGTTTCGCTGTTCTTTGTTCTTGTTCCATCTTTTTCCTTTGACTGTTCCATGTCTTCATCATCTCGAGCTTCGCCATAGCTTCTTCTTTGAGGGTCGGCTTGAAAAGGAAAAACAAAAAAAAGATGACTACACATTAAGAACCTTCGGTCCAATTTTCATTACTTTGAGCTTACTTCACAATTGAAACATTCTTGTATTAGTGTACCTTCTATTCCAAATAGTTGTTAAAATTCCTTCAAACTCAGGGTGCTCTAAAACAATTTTGAATAATCTGAAAGATTTTGGCCAGGAGGCCCGTCTTGTGTTCACTTGGATAAGGATTGGTGAGTGTTCAGATACTCCTGGGCTCAAAAACTCAACCTCCACATGCCTCCACTGTCCACCTAAAGTTGCCCAATGCCCAGTATAGTTTGGAGTATACTCTAATCCCATCTTGATGTCTATTGCTAAAAGTGAAGTGTCTCCCGGTTTGTCTTAAAGCTGTTAACTGCTAAGTGTCCATGCAACCCTGAAAAGCTTGATTCTCTCCTGGCACAACATGGGATCCAGTTCTGTATTCAGTAGCCAAAGCATTGGTAAAGTCCCCACATAGAAACCAAGCCTTCTAGACATCACTCCCAATTTGAATTAGGTCCCTCCACAACTCCTCTCTATTCTGACTTCCGTTCTTGGCATAGACAATAGTTAGGTAGATTGAAAAAGTATCATTTGCATCAGAGACACTAGAATGAGTATATTGTTGATGAACCACCAGTACCTACACTTGTATATGAGCCCTCCATAGTAGCCATACCTTACCATGAAAAGCCATAGGGTAGTTGAGACAATGTTTGCAGTCGGTATAATTCCCAGACTTATGCATTTTAGTTCTAGTTTCAATAACTCCCATAATTTCTATCTTTTATCTTTTCTTCTGCAGAAAGAGCTTCAACTCTTTCTCTTTCAAAGGTTGGCTAAGCCCTCGTATGTTGCATGTGGAGATAATCACTGAGGGAGATGGGTATCCCTCGAGTCTCCAGTGTGAGTGATCCCCTCAACTTGAAGAGCTTCATAGCCATTTGCAACCTTCACATTTCACATGCTCCTCTATTTGTAGAACTTCAGGAGGCTGAACTGAGCTGAGATGGTGACATTGGCAGGTTCATCTATCTTCCTTCTATCCACTACTAATGTACTAGTAGTTGGTCCATCCTTCTTTGCTATACCTTTTGTTTTCCGGTTACATCTAAGTTGTTTAGGTTTTCTGTTCCTGTGCCTCTTCTTGTTGACTTCCTCTTGACTTCCTGGGACTTAGGCTCTTCCTGTGCTTCCACTTCAGAATTCCAGCATGCTTCAACTTTGTGGCCAAATGTCATACACTCAGAACAAAATTTTGGATGCCAATCATACTCAATTATGAAAAGATCCAGTTGGTATCATTACTTCAATAGACTCCAAGAGTGGCCATGATCAGCTTCAACTAGTACTCTTGCGTATGAAATTCGTGCCATTGAAGCAGCGAAATTGTCATTGAGAGGGCTTTCCCAGTGTCACTCGCAACCTTACTTAATGCTTCACTAGACCAATAGGCAACCGGAAGCCGTGGTAGCGTGATCCAAAGGGGGATTTTTTTTTTAACATGTAACATTTTTGTGTATTAATAACAAACTACACAAAAGGTGTGTAGTCACCCATATTTACATCTAGATGAGCAAAAAATATGCTTCCTAATCTTCTCATTAGGAATCTAGTACATTATAAATTGATTCTAACTCTTCCATTAAGCCATGTTTACACCAAAATCATTCCGGCTTGCATCTGGTGGTTTGTGTGGAAAGAAAGAAATCTCAGATGCTTCCAAAACAAGAGTAATTCCATCCAGAAGATTAAGATGAACTGCTTAGTTTTGTTTCTTTTTTGGTGTAAACAGGAGTACTTGGTAGATCTAGAATCAGTTACAGATATTTTAGGTTCCTTGTAAATTTTGCTATAGGATTAAAGATCTTCCTGCTACTCTCCACAATTGTAATTAGGAACCTGTAATTTGTTGTGGCTGGTTCTGGTTTTTGTTTTGGAATAGAATACAAGTTGTTACCTTCTCAAAAAAAAAAAAAAACCCCTAAACATTTTATCTTTAGTTTCTGAATCCTAATGGCTGTCTTCAAAACAAACTTGGTTTCTTTCTTCCCACACAGTCCACCATATGCAAGCTGAGAAATTTTCCATCTCTCTTTCTAATTGGAGGGATTGGTATCACTGGCCCAGCATTTCAGTACCTCAGATACTCTTCCCGGCATAGTCCAGCTAATGCTCTCAAGTTAATGAAAATCTTCCACAACTGATCAGTCCAGCTGCAATAAAGAAAGAGATGAGAGATTGTCTGTGCTTCCTTACCACATAGATAACACCTTGAGCAAAGATTGAAACCTCTCCTCATGAGTTTATCTTGTGTGAGTACAACTTCTCTAGCTAGTAACCAAGAGAAGCATGCAACTTTGTGGGGGATCTTAACCCTCCAGATGATCTTCCCAGTCCAAGTCCCACTCTTAATTGTTTGAGGTTGTGAATACTCTGTATGTTGCTTTCACTGTAAATTTGTTCTGCTTATTCCTTAACCATATCAAGCAATCTGCCTCAGTTGATGTTCCTTTGAGCTGTTCTAAAGTTCTGAAAAAGCTTGCTAGCCTATCAATGTCCCAATCATTTAAAGTCTTCTGAAACTCAAGTTCCACTCTTCACCCCTACAGTAACACAAACCTTACCATCCTTAGAGCTAGGAGGAACATAGGATAGCGTCTTAGTGTCTTGCTTCACGCTCCTATTGCCCTCATAATCTTTTTTCTCCGCCAGCGTCGGCTGGCCTGAAGTACCAGCTTCAGAGAATTGTAGCTGGTGGGCTGCCAGTTGAGTACCGTTCGTTCCACCCTCGTATGGATCCAGTTGGATAGAGGATGAAGAGTTGGAGTCCTCTCCTTTATCCTCAACAATTGATGAAATCTTACTGGGATGAAGCTTCCAAACTTTATTGATCGCATTCTACTACTCACTACATCCTCCGGTGTGACCAATTTCGCTCTGATTGTGCCTCTGTACCAGAATGTAACTGTCTTTGTTCCCTTTGTCTCTTTGTCCACGTCATCGGGGTTGGTCCTTTGCCTTGTCTTCAGCACGGTCCTTCTCTCTTTTCTGAGGATATCTCTCTGACGGGTTGATCTTCACAAAACTTACCTTTTAATTGTACCCTGTCACCAAGTGTCCATTCCTCCGCATGCCACGTGCGTTAGTCAGTTTCAGCCCAATACAGTTATATGGTTTTCTTTAATAACAATAAATTTGATGACGTATTTAATGACTTGAGTTTGCACTTGGGTCTTTTTTTTTTTTATTGAAATCAGTAGTTTGCACTAGGAATATTTTAGTGAAAATGAAAAAAAGAAGGTATCTTTTTTGTATGATAATGAAAGAGGCGAAGCATCGATAGTGATTTTGTTTAGTTCAAGCAAGTTTTCCCTGATTTCATTTAGCCCGCAATTTGAATGAAGTTAATTCATTTTCTTTCTTCCATGCCCCTCAGTTCTCAAGTCAAATTTTCGAATCTTGGGCAATCTGCTTTGTGAAGTTGGCAAAATTAATTTCCCCAAGTGGTGTTGACTATTTAAAATGTGCTAAGTTTTGGGTTCAAAGCGCTGTTGTCTGCTAGCAAAGATGAAACTTGTATGTAAGGCAAAATTTTGTCCCCACATCAGAAAAAAACAGTTTCTGTTCTTTCCTCAAGTGAATTACAGGATTGCCAACTTTTGTGTTTTCACAACTATTGGTATTCATGTCAGAACATAGGCTCAAATAGCTTGTATAACTTAGTAATGTCAGGAGACTCTGTTCCATAATGTTCCGCAATCTTCATTAATTTCCATCACCTGTCTGCCTAGCTTCACATCTGCCAATCTGCTTTACTTAGCTACCGTGATTGGTAAAATTATCTTTTGCTCAAGTCATTGTCCTATGTGCTTTCACTTAGTTTTATAAGCCTGTGATACTTTGTGATTTTGTTTAGGCTTTAAATTGAGTTGTCGTGTTCATTTTATTATTTAAATTTTTGTTTTGATAACTAGGAAACAGCTTGATCCACTGGAGGCTTATGTACCAGCTGTACTGCTAGCTGGGGTGCAGATTAAGGAATTAGGTGACACTCGTTTCCCACTTTCACTTATTTCGTTTCCTAATGTGAAAAACTTTTAGAAAATATCCTCCAATCATGCTGCAATCAGTGTGTTTATTTAGATTGAGTATTTCAATGATCTTTAAAGCAATACAGAGATATACTATATTTAAAGGAGTAACAATGGATAGACACCCGAAGTTGGCACCACAGTCAAATAGACACCTTAAATGTGCCAGTGATCATTAGACACCTTTTCTTGATAGAAATTTGTATCATGAACATCTGTCTGTGAGATCACCCGCTTGAGACTCACTCTTTGCTGATGTCAGATGGTCAAATGAAATGATGACATGTGCAATCTTTTTTCTATAAGAATAGAAATAGAATAACTTATAAAATACAAAAACCATTTATTTACCTATACTATAAGATGGAGTTTACATGCCAAAGCAAGCAGTGGGTCAACATGTCTACTTTGGCATGTAAGGTAGTTTGGTCATTTTAAATAAAATTAAATAACATGATTGGCTTAAAAACAAGTTAGAAACTTAAATGATAATGTCACTAAAACACAGGTGGTTACAGAATTTTGAAAGGGGTAACATTTGGCAGCTACTGAGATGCATTTGGTGGAGCTCAAATTCATTTAGGTGATTTCAAAAAAATTCTTGAGTTATTTGTTTGTATTTTTTAAAATTTGTTATATATTTGAAAATTGCGTAATATTATTAAGAGGGAGTTTACATGCCAAAGCAGGCAGCAGCAGGTCAACATGTCTGCTTTGGCATGTAAAGTTAGCTGGGTCATTTTAAATAAAATTAAATAACATGATTGGCTATAAAACAAGGTAGAAACTTAAATGATAATGACACAAAAACACATGTGGTTATATAATATTGAAAGGGGTAACATTTGGCAGGTACTGAGACGCATTTGGTGGAGCTCAAATCCATTTAGGTGTTCTCAAAAGAATTCTTGACTTATTTGTTTGTATTTTTTTTATTTAGCTAAATATTTGAAAATTTCATAAAAAATATCATTAATCACAATAATTAGCAACTTATAATAGTTAAAAGACATAAAAAATCTAATTGACTCTCGAATTCTATTAGTGCCACATAAATTGGAAAAGAGGAAGTAACATGTATTATTTGAAAATTAAGTTAAAAGACTATAAATCCCAATAATTAATAATTTAGAATATTTAAAAATCATATAAAAATTTAGTTGACTCTCCTAATTCCATCCATGCGGTATAAAATTGAGATAAATAGAGTAACACATATTGGGCATGTGTTTGCACGGGCTCTCCAGTAAATATGAGAAAAACACTCTCTCTTCCTCTACTCATTTCTTTCGTCAAAATGTTTCAGAACTGAACCTCTGATCCCCCTCCCCTTTTTCTTTCGCCACCTGTCCTTATCCTCTCCCTCTTTTTCTTTGAACCCCCCCTTCTCCTTCTTCTTCCCCACCCTTCCTCCTCCACACCTTCCACCTTACCCTTTTCCCCCCTCCTCCTCCAACAAATCTCTCAAAACTGTTGCGGGTCAGAATCCATCTCTCTCAAAATTCTGAAATGTTGGTTTTTTTATATGGTAGAATTATCAAATGTTCTCGGAGTTAATTGAGCATTCATGTTTTTTCCTAAATTTTGATATTGGAAACATTATGCACTCTTCAAATAAATTATAGAGTTTAAGTTGTACTTCATGTGAAATTAGTTGGTTTTTGAGTCATTATGATTGAAGTCCATCCTGTGCACTGCTTCAGTATGTTGCAATGTTAGAGGAATTTACTCTTATTATACAAGATATTGTCGTATCAGTTCATATTTTTTTCAGTTGGTTGTGGTGGTTTATGGTGGAGGTGGGCAGAGGGTGGTGGAAAAAGTTGGAGTTAGAATAGGGTTACTTCCATAATGTGTTGCCTCTTTTCTGACACCCTGAAACCTTATTGGCTTAAACTGTTCTTCTTCAAGAATTTGTGTTAGTGGTTGCAATTACATTGCTATCCTATCCCCTTACTTAACCCCCTCCACCCAAAAATAAATTTTAAAAAACCCAAAAACAATAGCCATCTTCTAACATTGGCCCAATTGGATCATGAGCACCTTATGAATCAGAGCGAATGTTGTTTATGGAGATTCCCCTTATCCCCTTATTTATTTGTTATGGTTATGGAAGTTTTTTAAGTTTGATGCTCAAAACAACTGAAAGAGTGGTGTGGCCTAGTGGTCAATGAAGTGAGTCGAGAACCATGAGGTCTCAGGTTCAAATATAAGCAGATACAAAAGCACTTGGTGATTTCTTCTCATCTGTTGTATAGCTGTTGTATAGCCTCAGTAAATAGAGTTACCTACTTGTTGCTGGTGAGAGGGGACAAATATCCCATGGAGTTAGTCGAGGTGCGCGCAAGCTGACCCAGCCACCACGGTTATCAAAAAAGAAAAGAGAGCAGAAAGATTCGGGTGGATCATTGGCTTTAAGGTTGAAGGAAATGGTGAAAAAAAGGTGGTCATCTCTCATATTTGGCATGCTGATGACACACTGTTAGTGGGTGAGGAAAAGAAGGAACGATTTCTTCTTGTCAGAGGGATTTTTTAGCCTTTGAAGCTGTCACAGGTTTGGAAGCTTACCTCGCGAAGAGTCACCTGTTTAGTGTTGATATTGATATTAATATTGAAGAGTTGGCTGAAATTGTGATGTAACGTTGAGAAATTTCTTGTTGTATATTTGGGACTTCCTCTGAGTGTTAAAAACAATGATCAAATGATAGTCAATGAGTTCTAGACATGTGCGAAGAAACTGATCCCCCGGGAAAAATAGTATTTATCTTTAGGTGGAAGGCGCACTCTAATCAACATAAGAAAGAAGGGATTGATAAAAAAATTTCATCCTTTCCTGGAAGGCTGATTTGTTTCCAAGAATCTGAAATGAAGGGGGATATCAAGGAAATAGTAAGAGATTTATGGGGAATTAGATGGGTCAATTATACTCAACTGGAGGCAAGTGGTATTAGGGGAGGGATTATCCTAATGTGGGACAACAGAGTTTGGGAAGAGGAGATCAGCAGTATAGGCTCTTACTCTGTAACCTGTAATCTACACTGATTACAGGTAAGAATCAGGACTTCTCTTGGTATCTTACTGGAGTATATGCATCAAATGACATAATGGAAAGGGAAGAGGCATGGTGGGAAATAGCATCGGCTTGGGGTCTCTGATTTCAGGTCCATGGGTTGTCTCTAGAGATTTCAACACGGTTAAACATCCATCAGAAAAGAAGAACTGCAACAGAATTAACAAATCAATCAGAGACTTCTCCGAATTCATTGAATACATGGAGTTGATAGACTTGGATTTAACATGTGGTCAATTCACCTGGAAACAGGGGGATAGACAGGCAGCTGCTGCTAGACTAGATAGATTCCTAGTTTCCGAAGGCTGGGGCGCACATTTAGGAATATAAGACAACTCATTATTCTTAGAGTGACCTCAGATCACACAACGCTGATGCTACAATGTGGTGACTATAAACTCGATAAATCTTATTTCAAGTTTGAGAATTGGTAGCTTTAAACTGAAGATTTTGGTGACACAGTGAAGAACTGGTGGGACCCTTTCCACTGCACAGGAAGGCCTGCCTATATCTTGGCTTTCAAACTGAAAGTTATGAAGGAGAAATTGAAGGAATTGAGTAAAATAGTCAAGGGTTATATGGAATTACAGAAACAGAACATACTAAACCAGTTAGCATAATTGGAGGAGATCCAAGAACAGAGGATTTTGACAGAAGAGAAATAACCAAGAGGCTAGCTTTATCAATGGAATTTGAAGATATTGATAGGCATGAGGAAACTGCTTGGAGGTAAAGATCCTGGGCACTATGGGGCTAAAACAAGGAGATAGAAATACCAATTTTTTCACAGGAAAACTAATGCACAAAGGAGAATAAATACCATTGATAAACTAATAGGAAGAGGAGAAACTTTGACGGACCCAATCAACATCAAGAAAGAAATAATCTCTTTCTATGAGTTCTCTACTCAGAGACAGAGGAATGGAGACCGCATTTTGATAGGAGGAACTGTCCCATGGTCAGTGCAAAAGACAACCTGATGTTGATGGCCCCCTTTGAACCACAACAGATTCTGGACTGTGTCAAATTATATGAGAGACAATGCTCTAGGACCAGATGGTTATACTCTGGCTTCTTCCACCAATGTTGGGCAATGATTAGTTCAGATGTAGTAGCTGTAGTACAAAATTTTTCATAATGTAGATCTCTTTCAGAAGAGATATAATGCTATATTTGTAGCTCAATTCCAAAGAAAATGGGTGCTATTGAATTAACTGATTCCAGGCCAATCAACTTGATTGTGAGCGTCTACAAGATCATTTCCATAATCTCAGCAGAAAGCTTGAAAAAAGTAACCCACAACTTGGTGCCAACAGATGGCCTTCATCAAAGGAAGACAAATCATGGATGCTACTTGATGGCAAATGGATGTGTTGAAGGAATGCAGAGGAGCAATTTGCCAGAAATCCTATGCAAACTAGATATCCAGAAAACTTTTGACCATCTTAACTGGAACTACCGTCTTGAACTATTGCAGAAGATGGGCTTTGGTTCCAAGTGGATAAGGTGGATCAAACATTGAATCAACACAGTCAAATTCTCAGTATTGGTCAACAGAGCCCCTACTGGTTTCTTGTCTTTCCTACATAGGCTTGAGACAAGGAGATCCTTGTCTCCTTTCCTCTTAATCCTATCTATGGAAGACATAAGCAATATGATAAAGACTGCAAAATTAAATGGATGGGTCAAAGGTTCCCAAGCAATTCCCAGTACAATGAACTACTTAGAAATCATCCACCTGCAGTATGCTGATGACACCCTGGTTTTCTGTGAGGCTTCCAAAGAACAAATTCTATTATTGAGAGTGATTGTCATCCTTTCTGAATCCATATATGTTTACACATTATTTGGAAAAAGAGTTACATTTATCGTATCAATGAAGTGGCTGCTATTCAATCCTTGGCTGATATTTTAGGAGAGACATGAACTCTTCCTACTAAATACCGGGGTATGCCTCTTGGTGCAAAGAGAAAATATGAGAGATATGGAATGAGGTGTAGAAAAATGTGAAAGAAGACTAACCAACTGGAGAAGTCAATATATCTCTATGGGAGGAAGATTGACTTTGAACAACAACATGCTTGATGCTTTACCCCACATATATGATGTCTATCTTTCCTGCCCCTATCTATGTGATAGAAAAGATAGATGCCTTAAGGAGGAATTTCTTCTGGCAAGACAATGATGACAAGAAGAAAATCCATCTTGGGTAACTTTGACAAAAAACAAGAAGAAAGGGGGAATGGGAATCAGGAACATGTTGATGCACAATAGAGATGACAACCAGTTTTGGAAACAAGTTACTAAAGCTAAATATGGAAAAGAGGGGTTATGAACAACAAAGGTAGTGACCACTCCCTATGAATGCAACATCTGGAAATCTATCCGAAACCTTTGGCCAATTTTCCAACAAAGAATAGGCTTCAAAATTAGGAATGGAATGAAAATTTCCTGTTGGAATGACTTTTGAATTGGAGAAAACACACCCAATCATCTCTTTCCAGAATTATACAGCTTTTGTCAACAAGCATCAATAGTTGACATGTGGACAGGCATGGATTAAAGACTTCCTATAAGAAATCGAAGTATTTAGGGATTCGACGCTTATCATCTTCCAAACTCAAAAGAAATGAAAAACGGGCAAGTATTGAGTCTCAGATTTAGAAGAATTTTAGAATAATTGAGAGATGGAAAAGATGGCAGATTTCCTCCACATTCTATCTCAGTTAAATGGTTTTTCAGAAGAGGTGGATAGCTTAGTTTGACATTGTCACAGCAGAAGGGAAGTTTTCTGTAAGGTCTGCTTACAGAGATCAAACTAGCTCCAACAATCAAGTGGATTGTTTGCTATGGAAGATGAGCTGGTAGTGAAAATTCCTTAGGATGTAGCTTGTTTCACCTGGCTTTTTACTACAGAAAAGGTTCTGACAAATGAAATACTTGTGCAAGAGAGGAATGCAACTATGCTCAGATGCTATCTTTGTAATGAACAAGTAGAGACAATTAACCACCTTTTTTTTTTTGCACTGTAAATGGACATATCGACTATGGAAGATTTTGATCAACTTTGAGGAAAATTTAGTGGGTGATGCCAAGAAGAATAAAGGAAGTGCTAAACTGTTGGAACAGTGATGGCAATGCAGCTAACAGGTAGGAGAGATAGAAAGATTGTCTCAGCTTTATTTGGTGGTCAGTTTTGACAAAGAGAAATCAGAGATGTTTTGAGGGAAAACATTGTGACACCCAGAAGATCATGATGAATTGCCTAGCCCTCTATTATTTTTGGTGTAAACAGAAATTGTTAATACAAACTGAAGATATTTTTTATGTTCACAGTTGATAAGTATTTTAACAGATAGGATCCTTTTGTAATCGGCCTACTTTTTTGGGGGACTAACAATTTTATGGTGTAGTATACCTGTTGATATTAACTTTTACCTTTATGAAAAATATTACCAATTCAAAAATATCATTTGAATGATCATGATGCAATACGAAGAGCATATATTCAAAAGTCTTTTCCAACCTCGAAATCACAAGTTTCTTCAATGATGAGCTTTTGAGTAACTATTTGGTATTTTATAGAAAAAGAACATTTTTTAAATATTTCCAGTGAGTTTATTATGGACACGTCTTAAAAAATGAGAACTCTAAGGAGAGGTGTAGTAGTACAATAACAACAAACAACATACCTAGTGAAATTCCACAAGGTTTGAGGAGGGTAGAATGTATCCAAACCTTACCACTACCTCGTGGAGGTAGAGATACTGTTTTCGAAAGACCCTCGGCTCAAGTGCAACAAATCCCGGTATAAAGGAGACAATGAAGATCGAGGAGAATTTGGCAAATAACAAGGAAATAATGCAAAAGTATCCAGAGAGGAGCCAAAACAACAGTTAAATCATGTGATAATCCAAACTCCATAAACAACATACTAGGGTAGATTATTAAGAAAACAACAATAAAAAGTGATAAAAATAAAAATAAAACAAAAGAAGTACAATAATACAACTAGTACCATTGCAAACACCAGCCACCTTATGCAAGACAACATTACACTATCTACTAACTTTCTACCCTATTGCGTACCCTCCACACCCTCTTATCGTAGGATCATATCCTCGGTAACATGAAGCTGCATTATATCATGTCTTTCACCTCTCCCCAATACTTCTTCAGCCTACCTCTGCCTTTCTTTGTTCCCGTGAGAAATATAGGAAAAGAATATTATTGAATTGTTGTTGTGTCTACATTATTACATTGATATTTATAGACACTAGAATACAATCATTTATCAAGTAGGATATTATTTACTATTCCTATTCCTATTTGTATTCCTATTCTTATTCTAAATAGGGTTGTATAAACCTATTCCTATTCTAATAGGATTGTGTAAACCTATTCCTATTCTAACAGTTCCCTCTGTAACCAACCTCTTGTACCTCCTCATTGGTGCGTCTATGCATTTCCTCTTCACATGTCCAAACCATCTCAGTCTCGCTTCTCTCATTTTATCCACCACGGAGGCCCATCCCACCTTATTCCGGATATCCTCATTTCTAATTTTATCACTCCTAGTATTAGGGGTGGGCGTTTGGTTCTTCGGTTCAGTTTTTCAATTTTCTATTTTAGAAAAGTGTGCACCATATACCAAACCAAACTAATTTGGTTCGATTCGGTTTAGTTAGGTGTTTTTAAATTGGTTTTTCGGTTCGAATGAAAAATAAAATGAGGACAAAGTCAAAGTATAAGATAATTAAAATTTAAAAGTATGTTAAGGAATCATGTGTCTCGCCATGGAACACTTATTGTGCTAACTAAAAGACTATTCATCTTTGTCAAGAACATTGTGCCTCCAACTACTTCTCGAGAAAAACAAGGACAAAGACAGGTTCCTTTACATAACGTACATTGATAAAAATATGTTTTGGTTACTCTTGGGAACTAATATTTGAAGTTAACTATTGAATTATACATTTGTTGCTATTTTGATTTGTTAATGAATGATTTAATTGTTAGTTGACTTCTTATTTTTAGTTAAGAGAATTCCCATAATATATATATATTGTATTTTTTTCAATAAAAGTTCGGTTCTTCGGTGCACCGAAGTTCTGAGACCCTTACACTGAACACCGAACCAAAGAACCGAACTTTTGAAAAAAACACCGACACCGAACCGAAAAAGTGAAGAACTGAATTAGTTCGGTTCGGTTAGATTTTTCGGTTTTCCGGTACTTGTGCCCACCCCGTACCTAGTATGGCCACACATCCACTGACCAAACATCCACCGCAACATTCTCATCTCTGCAACATGCATCTCTTGGACATGGGAGTTCTTGACTAACCAACATTCAATCCCATACAAAAATGTTGGTCGAACCGCCACGCTACAGTACTTACCTTTGAGTTCTAGCGGTGCCCTTTTATCACACAAGACTCTAGAGGCAAGCCTTCACTTCATCCATGTCACACCAATATGATGTGTGATATCATCGTCGATGTCCTTGCTCCCTTGAAGTATAGATCCAAGATACTTGAATCTATCTCACTTGGGAATATTTTGTGTGTCAAACCTCACTTCCATGCTTACCTCATGTGCATCACATCATTGAATTTGCACTCCACATATTTTGTCTTGGTCCGGCTCAACCTCAACCCTTTAGCCTCCAAAGTATGTCTCCACACCTCTAACTTAACATTCACTCCAAAGGTGTAGTAGTATACTTGAATTTATTTTTCTAAAATATGGCATTGTTATATTAATTTATTCACTTCTTTAAATGTCAATAGTGCTTATGGAAAATCATGTGTACGTCACTGGAAGATAATTCTAGGTTCTTGCAAGTTGTCACATTTTACTGAGTGCTATATATTTGGAGTGTATGTTAAGCTTAAAACATTTTATTGTAAGATTTCACAGCATGATATTTACATTATCTTTTGGCATTTTATAGAGAAATCTTTAGAGGTTGATCAACCTAAATATGGAGATTGCCGGAATATATTGCGTTCTGGTCCTGCATCATCTCTTCGTGTCAATATTCGAGCAGTAAGTTAAGGTTCTCCCACACCTCACTCTCAACTCTATGAATGACATTTTCTAACGGTTGAAAATTATCCATTTCTGTACAGCTTTTTTCAAAATTAGGAATGTATGAAGCTGATTTACTTGGTTTAGACTTGTGAATGTTCCATTCTGGTCTTGGAGCACGCTATACATCCTAAGGATGAGTGATAATTAGGGATGTTAAATGATTTTAAACATTTTGAGACAATTTTTTATCTTGTAGGCAGTATAGGAGGAACTTGAAAAGATTCGAAGAGAAAAAAACAAGAATTTCTTCATTTATCTGCAAGTGCTCTGCTATGCCATATCTGCTGCACGGTGCTAATATGAACATTTGATATCATTTAGAAGTCCAAGCGAAATATTCAAATTAGAGAGTCAGTTAACAAAATACCATTGCAAGTAGCATTTTTGACATGTTATCATCTGTCTATCAAATCAAGGGAAAAATATCCTGAATGCTCAAATTTTAGTTACCAAGAAAAGAAAAAAATCTGGGTACATAAAAAAGAAAAAGCTCCAAATTTTTAACATTATCTTGTTGCTTGGTTTGAAAATGGCATTGCACTGAAGTTATATATTCGTTCACATGTTCGACTAATTCTAGGCAGTTCTTTTTTCTTTTCATTTAGTTGTGTAGTTTGTAATTTCTTTTTCTTAACTAGTCTATTGGTTGTTGTACAGAAAAATACTTAGGCTTCTTCCTACTACAAATAGATGATCAACTCTTGAAAAAATTCTCTTATCTTCTCATTCAATTTCAGGTAGCACAATACGCAGCTGATGGTGGCAATGGTAAATCAGCTTTCAGTGATGTTGATCAGTGTCTGAGGTACTATGTCGTATATTCACCTGTCAATCTGAACAATGCTGTTTAAATATAACGTAACACAGTAACATTATAGCTATGCAGTTACGGATGTATATTAAAATTTGCAGTACCTGCACAGGATGATCAGTCAATTGGGTAGATGTAAGAAAATTTTAGAATGTCCTTGGAACACTGATGATTTCTCTAGGTCTTCCTCTCAGAGAGAGTTTCATAATTGATTTTGTTCCTGTAAGCTTCCTGACTTATTTTCTTGAACAAGGTTGGCTGCAAAAGATCATGTCACGAATATGATATTATTATTCTACACTGCCAGATGGAACACCTTCAAATTTTAGTATATCCTTGTACATCACTAAACAAAAGGGGCCAATTTTAACCAAAATGCAAATTGGACTATCATTGCATGTCAACTTTGTATATTTACTCTCAGGTGATGTTACTTATGTTTTTATTCTTTCATGCAGTGCATTGGAAGGACTTGACTCGTTGCTTTTGCGTGCATCAAGAAAGGATCCAGGGGCCTCAATTGACTCAATGAAGGCACAAATTGTTACTGCCTTAAATGCATTGGACAGGTCATACTTCTATCTTTCTGCCATGGTGATAACCAATCAATCAATATCGTATCATTCCCAAATATATGAATTCCCTATATCCTTTCTTCTCTATCCAAATAATAAATAATGTCTTTCAACCTTGGTGGTTCTTTAAATCTCAATTATCCTGGCATAGTTATGTAGTTTAATCTGAACGAGTTACGGCTTTTGCCTAGTAGTTAAATATGGATTATTTTTTCCCTTTTCTTTCTTCAGTCTTCTTAAAACCGTCCCAGCTGATGTGCTTGAAAAAGGAAAGTCTGTAGCTGATTCATATTTTTTTGCTGGTGAGGAAGACGTAGCACCTGAGAGACTGGACCCTGAGCTGAAGCAACTGGAATCTATACTGTAAATACGAAAGCCTCTTTCTTGATCAGGTCAATGTTTTTGTATTGCTCATGAGTTGATGGGCAGAGATGGGGTTGCTCTTTACTCTCTTAATTGATGCAGGTCATTCAAAGTATGTAATTAGTTTTGTTTTATATCTCTATTGAATAGCTTCCAATACACTCTTAAATTTATTGCAAGAGTTAACTCTGAATTACCCATAAACATGGACGAACGCACATTAACTCATTAGTTGAGTTTAGAAAATCGATTCTGTCGGAAGGAAGATAAACATCAGGCAAAAAATGAGATTTACAGACAAGCCTTGTTATGCCACTTGATCCTTTGAAGTGAGAAATTGAACTATGAGATCAATCTTAACATCTTTAGTGCAAGAACGAAATAAGGGATTAACATCAATACTCTTAACTGCAACCCAAAAGTCATGTGCATGTATTGACAGGACTTTATTGATAGCTTACATGGAAAGCAATTGAAGACAGGACCAAGATTTGAAAGTTTCTATAATACACACAAGCTAATTGGACTTTAAGAGCATGTTTCACATTGTTGTTGGGAGGTCAAAAATATTCTTTTAGAAAAATCAAGTGTTAGGCAAATCTTTAAAACTATTTTTAAATGAAAGCAAAAGTAGTTTTTCTGCAGTTGGAAGAAACTAAAAATATCTACTTCTTAAAAAAAGCAAAATCAGAAGTGGAAGTTTTTTTTTTTGAAGACTAAAATATTCCTTCCATATATACATATTTACCAATATGTCTCTTATTAATTATTAATTAATTAACATATCTCATAAGTTTGGTTAAGTTTTATTCAAGAATTTTATATTTTATTTTTATATAACAATTTTTTTTATTTTATGTTTATATATTATTATTTTATATTTTATATATTACTCCTATTATTTTATAGAATTAGAAATTAACAATAACATTTTTATAGGATCAAAAATACAAAGGAAATTATTTATTTTTGTGACGAATTTTTCCGTATGTAGTGATTTAATTTATGGAATGATTTAATATTATATTAGTAATATTTTATTTATTTATGTATGTATGTATATTGATTAAAAATTTAAATATGTTCATTTTAATTTAATTAAACATTTTGTAAAAAGATATTTAAAATGGTTTCTCTATAAAATAATTTTAATATTAAAAGTACATTGATACTTGCCCTTTTTCGTAATTTGACTGTCAAAAAATACTTTATAAAAAAGATTAGTCAAATACAATTTGCTTATCAAAAGCATTTTTGAAATGAATTAGTCAAACGCACATTGTTTTTTTTTTCATAACATATTTTTCTAAAAAGCTATTTTTAAAAAAGTGCTTCTAGAAATAAACAGTTCTTAGCAGCAATGTCAAATAAACTTTTCTAATTAATATGTTGCAAGTGAAATAAAATAATTTATAATTCATGATATCTAAATAATGAACATGCTTCAATACGAACAATTATCATGCTTTTATAAAGTAACTGTATTAAACATGGTGAGAATGCAAATTGAGATTTCGTAAATCATATTTATTAGTATGTTAACAAGTTTATAAAGCTATAGACATTAAAAATGGTTATTGCAAAATAGACACATTGAAAATTATCTAACTTACATATTAATAGTAGGTTTCAGTTCGACGATACACGTTAAAATAATATCTGAATACTAAATTTTAGGCATACCAAAGGTTATGACTGGCAAACTTTCTTTACAATGAAATTTGTAAATATAGTCAATTAACTCAACAATTAATTTATATAAGCATGGTTTCTAATATAAACAAATACAACTTTGAAACAATAAATGAACCCAAATTGCACATAATCCTCTCCCATTTAAGCAATCCAAATTATTTTTATTTAGAGAGAGTTAATACAAATGATTACAAATCATAAAATCATAGAATCTTAGGCCCGCCTACATGGCGTCACCACAAATCAGGATTCCCTCACCACAAATCAGGATTCCCTTCTAATTTATTTATTTCCAAAACTAGTCTTCCCCTTTCATGAAAAGTTGTGACTTTTATGGAAAGTTGTGACTTTTATGAAGAGTTGCGACTTTTATGAAAAGTTGTGACTTTTATGAAAGATTGTGACCTTGTCGAAGGGTTGTAACTTTTCCAAAGAGTTGTGACATTTCTGGTAAGGCACAATAAACATTTATTCACACTACCCTTTGTTGTCTATAAATAGAGGGATTTCCTCTCATTTTAAAACAATGAAAATTTTGAAATTCTTCTTCTTCTGCACAATTAAATATTCGTGTACTTCGTTCCTGTTGAGTGGCTCACTACACCATTGTTTTTGTATCAATACATTGGTGAATAGAATCGTTCTATCCTGAGAGGATCTATTCCTTTAAACCTCGGGTACTAGAGGGAAATAATTTCCTTAAGGGGACACTATGCATTCAGTGGGCTCGATTTTTCCTTTCTGTTTCATCCTATTGTTACAGATCCTGGTATGTTTTTATGGACATTAATTTATGCTTATGTTATTAATTGATGTTTTTGAGTACATGTTTTAAACTTTGTTGTTTATGTTTCTGCAAAGCTATTGTTATAAGTATTTGTTAGTACAGATTAAATAACACATGTTAGTTGAGTATTCACGCAAGTTTTTTCTACTGAAATTGTTGAAGGTACAATAAAAAAAATTACTACCATCTATCGAAGACAAAATTCAAATTTGGTATGCCATTGTAAGGACATAAAGACCTTAAAAAATTTATCTCACCTTGATGTGCAAAGTGAACCAGGAAAAGAAGACAAAAATTAATAAACTTTTGACATGGGTTTAAGGATGTGCCGGGTGACCTATAGAGGAATATGACTAGACTTGAGCCTCTTTTAATCCCAAAGACATAGATAACTACACAATTGTAACGACCCGAAAAATGGTAGGTTGAACTAGAGCCTAAACGTGTGGGTCAACGTCAAGGTACGTGTTAGACTCCGTAGTTAGGAGACCTTTATAGGTTTGTATTGAGGGTTGCAAGGGAAAGGGCCAAGGCTAAGGGGCAAGGCCTAAGCCAAAGGCCAAGGCAGCCCCAACCTTGGCCAAGCACTGCCAAGGACCACGACCAACTTTACGACCAGTGGTCATGACCACGGTCCGTGAAGGGGCTTGTGGAGTCCCCTTAGGCATGTGGAAGCCAAGGCCTTGAGGCCTACTGCCCCAAGACCACAAGGGCCTTCACGACCCGTGGTGGCCACCACGAGCCGTGGTACCACTCGTGGTTGGTGAGGCAGTGCACTCCCAAAAGTGTCAAGCCAAGGCTCCCCTTCACGAGCCACTTCACGGCTCTTGGTCTTGACCACGGCTGTGGGAAGGCTCGTGGGGTTGCCTTAGCCACTTGGGAGGTTGGCAAATTGGAGGAGGCTACTGCCCAAGGGACCACGGGCACCACCGGGACCCATGGTCCCCTAGACGGGTCGTAAAGTTGGTTATGGTCCCTGGACGGGGCTACCTAAGTTGAGGGTTATTTGGTAATTTCCTAATTAATTAGCTATTGTATGGGGTCGATTTTAATTGTTTTATATCACTTATATAAATAGTTTTAAGTCATAAAACACTTCATTTACTCCTCTATTCTCAAATACCCAAATCAAAACCCCCAAAGTTCTTCCTCTCAATATTTCTCTCTCTAGAAACCTCCATTGAAGAAGAAGAAGGAGTGGAGGCTAGGGCTTGAAGATTCAAAGAGTTTCTTCTCAAATTTCGAGGAAAACTCCATTAAAGGTATGGTAGTCTTCATCCTTGATTAAGTTTCATTCAAGGAGCCTCTTCAAACATTATTTCAAGTTTTCAAAATCCCCCAAAAATCTAGGGTTTTCAATCTATGCATGGGTTCAATTTCAAAACGTTTTCAAAGGTTTATATATGATGAATTATGAATGGATTGTTGAATTAATGATGAATTATGTTGAATTTCTCCTATGAACCCATGTTTTCCCCAAAATCCTAAGTTGTGAATTGTGATTGGGAATTGATTGATCATGAATGTATGTTGAATTGTTTATGTTTATATTGAATTAATATTTGAATCATGTTAATTCCCTTATCTAATATAGTATTCTAGATGTTTGGGTTGAGATTAATTCATAGCCTTGAAGGGCAATTTCATGAAGGATTATGTATGATTATGATATGAAGATTATGTGTGTGATCTCAATGAAAGTATTATGATTATGTTTAGAATGCAATTGTGTTAGTATTGAAAGTTTATTCTCAATTTAACACATATGAATGATGATGATATATGTGAAAGGTTATTCTCACATACTCACACACTCATGAATGAAGAATGAATGAAGTTTCTAAGATTATGTTAATGATGATGTGTTGATTGAAAGGCTATCCTCAATTGTACACTAATGAATGATAATGACATGTTGTGAAAGGACTTTCTCACAATATGGGGATTCTTAGTTGAAAGACTATTTTCATCTTTGAATCTATGAGCCATCCAATGAATGAATGTTGGGTTAAGATGGATGCTCATCCGTGAGTTGAGGCGGAGTATCTAGTAACAATCTCTATATCCCATTTTAATGAATGTTGGGTTTGAGGTGGATGCTCATCCGAGAGTTGAGGCGGGGTATCTAGTAACAATCTCTTATCCCATAATGATGACTAAATTAATGAATGTTAAGTACTCCGTGAGGAATAATGCTAAGCACCGAGTGGATATGAATTGAGATGGATGCTCATCTAAGAGTTGAGGCGGTATCTAATAACAATCTTTTGACATGGATGCTCATCCGTGAGTTGAGGTGGGGTATCTAGTAGCAATCTCCCTATCCCATAACTATGTGCCCACATAGGATATTAGCTAGTGGATCCACCTAAGCTAAATGTTAGCGGTCCTACCTTAGGCAAATAGGAATCCCTTATCCGGTGAGGGTGACACCGAAATTCCATGAATTTGCTCACATGGTCTATGTCGGTTAAGGCTTACCCCCATAAAGAATGTTAATGAACTATGACTTCTCAAGAATGCGCTACTTAGTATGGGTGGTAGTATGGGATGCCACCTATGCATTGCACATGTAGGCTTTGAGAGTAGTCATGGTGTGTTCCTTTATGTTATAATGTTAAATGAAACGAATGTGCTCTTAATGAAGCTAATGAAGAATGTTGACTTATATGCTTAATGTGATGATGCATGCTTTACTTGGATTGTATTATGAGTTACTTCCTTGTTACGACTTATGAAATGCTTATGTTCCTTATGTAAGAGTATTGTCCAATGATGAAAAGGAAGAATGGTAAGTTCACTTTTGGTGGCCTTAATGTGATACTTGGTGTGGATGGTAGTATGGGGCGTTATTCATACATTGCACAAAGTATAGCTTGTGGTTACTTAAGGTAAAGGCTCTAATATGATAAAATGGCTTATATGTTGATTATGTTCTAATGTGAGGAAATGACTTATATGATGCTTATACTTGTATCTTATGCCTTTTTGCTAAAGTTCATGATATTTTCTCAAAATTGGCATATGCATGGTTTTCAACCAAAATGTATGTTTTAAGCATGGTTTTTGCATGTCTATCATACTTAGTACTTAATTGTGCTAACCCATATTCTTCTATTTTCTACAAAGTGTAGGGATTGACACTCAATTTGATTCCCCTCGTGGCTAAAGGCTTGGATTGAGTTCTTCCAAGACTAGTGGTATGTCCTCATGGATTCAAGGACAAGTGTTTTGATGTTTCGTGTCTTTTATTGTAATAGACTATTTTAGACTTTCTATTGTAAAGGGTCATGACCCTACTTTTGCTTCGAAGATTGTTTTTAGATGGTCATGTGAGACTAGTAGATTTTCGTTGCTTTAAATGAAATTTTTTGATTGTATGGATTTAAAGAAAGGTTTTAATTCCGCACTATTTTGATTATCTTATGTTATGAATGCTATGAGTCTTGTATGAGGCTTTTCAGAGTCTTGTATGTCGTGTCGCGTCTGGGTGTACCCCGGGTCGTTACAAACATGGTATCAGAGCACAAGGTTTTGGGAATGGTTTTTAGGATTGATGTCTCACAAGCCACGTCTAGTAGAGTCTTGTTCATGGGTATGAGTTGCGACACATTTATGAATGAGAGGCTATAAGACGTTACGAAGCTGCACTTCTTTTATTATTCTTGAAGTCGTGCCATATAGTTTAGCTCTATAAGTGTCATTTTCCTAACCCTTCACTTGTGTTTATAGGACATAAATACAAGAAGGGCCAATGCAAGAAGGATGAAGGAGGATATTGTGAATGAGGGAGTTCCTCCCCAAGGTGACCTAGTTCCTCAAAGCAATCAAGTTCTGGTTGAACCTCTAGCCATGACCAATGAAGAAGTTAGGTCGGCTCTTTTGATGATGGCTCAATCTGTAACTACTCAAGCCCAAGCTATGACGGCCCAAGCTAATAGGGGTGTTGAAACTCATGTGAATCCTTTTGTGAGTACTATGGCTTCTAGGTTGAGAGACTTTGTAAGGATGAATCCTCCGGTATTTCTTGGTTCCAAGGTGGGAGAGGATCCCTGTGAGTTTTTGGATGAGGTGTATAAGGTAGTAAATGCTATGGGGGTGACTTCTATAGAAAAAACGGAACTAGTCGCGTATCAATTGAAGGATGTTGCCCAAATTTGGTTCTCTTAATGGAAAAGTAATAGGCTAGTAGAAGCGGGACCTATAGATTGGGAATTGTTCAAGGAAGCATTCATTGGTAGGTTCTTTCCTCGTGAGAAGAGGGAGGTTAAAATGGAAGAGTTTATCAACCTTAGGCAAGGTAACATAAGTGTGCAAGAGTACTCCTTGAAATTTACCCAACTGTCTAAGTATGCTCCATCTTTGGTGTCTAACCCAAGGGATGAGATTAGTCGATTTGTAACGGGAGTTTTTGACCTAGTTGAGAAAGAGTGCCATACTTTAATGCTCCATAATGACATGAATATTTCTGAGCTCATGGTATATGCTCAATCTATTAAGGAGTCCAAAGTTAAGAGAAAGAATCGGGAGTTGAAGAGAACTAGGTCCGATGAGCAAGGTCAACCAAGGTCCAAAAAGAGATCCTACAACCAAGATTCCCCTATGATCAACAAGGCTAGGGTGTCTAACTCTAATTCTCAAGGAGGAAATGGAGGTGGTTCTTTTTTTGAAAGATCTATATGTGCCAAGTGTGGGAAACAACATTTGGATAAGTGTTTTGCCAGCACTAATGATTACTTTGGGCGTGGAAAGAAGGGTCATAAGATGAGAGATTGCCCAACACTCTCGACAAAAGGAAGAGAGGACAAGCAAGCTTCTAATGATGGTACGGTTCTTATCCCTCCAAATTATGATTGTTTCTATGCACTTCGGTCTAAAGAGGACAAAGAAGCTCTTCCGGATGAAGGTACCGGTATGTTGATAGTTCCTTATAGTTGTGAATATCTTGTTAAGGTCCTTGTGTTGTTTTTCATGTTAGCCTTAGTTGGGTTTACTCCTAAGGGAGAGATGGTATGTTGAATAGTAAGGTTGTTGAGAGTTTAGATATCCTTATCACTTTCTTCTATTCCTATTCAAGCTTGAGACCAAGAGTTCCTTGTAGCTTGCTTCATGTTTTGGGAGTCATATGTGATTTTGTGTTTCCATGATCTCCTTATGTTATGCATATTCTTGATGAATTTATGTTTAATGTGAAATTGAGTTTTCATGATTTATATTCCTCATGTTGTTGTGCATCTATAATGAGTTGCCTAAATGCTTCATGAGTTGAGTTGTTGAACATGCTTAAATGTGTCTTTGGGAAGGATTGCATAATTTGCTTTATGATGTTGAAATGAATATGATGTAAGTTGGAGAAGGAAATTCCTCCAATGAAATGAGAAATGTTGATGTTTTCATGCATAATGAGTTTGTAAATGTAGTTCCTACTTCCTTGTGTTGCATTGAGCTTATTGATGTGGAGTTGATGTTTCCTCCTATGATTTGTGCATTTTATGATGTATCATGCATGATGGGCTGCTAGTCTTGAGTCGTTATTTCCTTAAAGGATTAAAAGTGTCATTTTAGGACAAATGTTCATAAGGGGGAGATAATTAAACGACTCGTAAAATGGTAGGTTGAACTAGAGCCTAAACGTGTGGGTCAACGTCAAGGTACGCGTTAGACTCCGTAGTTAGGAGACCTTTCTAGGTTTGTATTGAGGGTTGCAAGGGAAAGGGCCAAGGCTAAGGGGCAAGGCCTAAGCCAAAGGCCAAGGCTGCCCCAACCCCAAGCACTGCCAAGGACCACGACCACCTTTACGACCAGTGGTCATGACAATGGTTCGTGAAGGGGCTCGTGGAGTCCCTTTAGGCATGTGGAAGCCAAGGCCTTGAGGCCTAGCTACTGCCCCAAGACCATAAGGGTCTTCATGGCCCGTGATGGCCACCACGAGCCGTGGTACCACTCGTGGTTGGTGAGGCAGTGCACTCCCAAAAGTGTCAAGCCAAGGCTCCCCTTCACGAGCCACTTCATGACTCGTGGTCTTGACCACGGACCGTGGGAAGGCTCGCGGGATTGCCTTAGCCACTTGGGAGGTTGGCAAGTTGAAGGAGGCTACTGCCCAAGGAACCACGGGAACCACCACGACCCGTGGTCCCCTAGACGGGCCGTATAGATGGTCGTGGTCCCTGGACGGGGCTTCCTAAGAAGAGGGTTATTTGGTAATTTCCTAATTAATTAGTTATTGTATGGGGTCGATTTTAATTGTTTTATATCAATTATATAAATAGTTTTAAGTCATAAAACACTTCATTTACTCCTCTATTCTCAAATACCCAAATCAAAACCCCAAAGTTTTTCCTCTCAATATTTCTCTCTCTAGAAACCTCCATTGAAGAAGAAGAAGAAGAAGAAGGAGTGGAGGCTAGGGATTGAAAATTCAAAGTGTTTCTTCTGAAATTTCGAGGAGAACTCCATTAAAGGTATGTTAGTCTTCATCCTTGATTAAGTTTCATTCAATGAGCCCCTTCAAAGATGATTTCAAGTTTTCAAAATCCCCCAAAAATCTAGGGTTTTCAATCTATGCATGGGTTCAATTTCAAAATGTTTTCAAAGGTTTATATATGATGAATTATGAATGGATTGTTGAATTAATGATGAATTATGGTGAATTTCTCCTATGAACCCATGTTTTCCCCAAAATCCTAAGTTGTGAATTGTGATTGGGAATTGATTGATCATGAATGTATGTTAATTGTTTATGTTTATATTGAATTAGTATTTGAATCGTGTTAATTCCCTTATCTAATGTAGTATTCTAGATGTTTGGGTTGAGATTGATTCATAGCCTTGAAGGGCAATTTCATGAAGGATTATGTATGATTATGATGTGAAGAATATGTGTGTGATCTCAATGAAAGTATTATGATTATGTTTAGAATGCAATTGTGTTAGTATTGAAAGTTTATTCTCAATTTAACACCTATGAATGATGATGATATATGTGAAAGGTTATTCTCACATACTCACACACTCATGAATGAAGAATGAATGAAGTTTCTAAGATTATATTAATGATGATGTGTTGATTGAAAGGCTATCCTCAATTGTACACTAATGAATGATAATGACATGTTGTGAAAAGACTTTCTCACAATATGGGAATTCTTAGTTGAAAGACTATTTTCATCTTTGAATCTATGAGCCATCCAATGAATGAATATTGGGTTAAGATGGATGCTCATCCATGAGTTGAATCGGAGTATCTAGTAACAATCTCTATATCCCATTTTAATGAATGTTGGGTTTTGACGTGGATGCTCATTCGGGAGTTGAGGCGGGGTATCTAGTAACAATCTTTATCCCATAATGATGACTAAATTAATGAATGTTAAGTACTCCGTGGGAAATAATTCTGAGCCCCGAGTGGATATAAATTGAGATGGATGCTCATCCGGGAGTTGAGGCGGGGTATCTAGTAACAATCTCTTGACATGGATGCTCATCCGTGAGTTGAGGCGGGGTATCTAGTAGCAATATCTCTATCCCATAACTATATGCCCACTTATGATATTAGCTAGTGGATCCACCTAAGCTAAATGTTAACGGTCCTACCTTAGGCAAGTAGGAATCCCTTATCCGGTGAGGGTGACACCGAAATTCCATGAATTTGTTCACATGGTCTATGTCGGTTAAGGCTTACCCCACAAAGAATGTTAATGAACTATGACTTCTCAAGAATGCGCTACTTAGTATGGGTGGTAGTATGGGATATCACCTATGCATTGCACAAGTAGGCTTTGAGAGTAGTCATGGTGTGTTCCTTTATGTTATAATGTTAAATGAAACGAATGTTCTCTTAATGAAGCTAATGAAGAATGTTGACTTATATCCTTAATGTGATGATGCATGCTTTACTTAGATTGTATTATGAGTTACTTCCTCGTTATGACTTATGAAATGCTTATGTTCCTTATGTATGAGTATTGTCCAATGATGAAAAGGAAGAATGGTAAGTTCACTTTTGGTGGCCTTAATGTGGTACTTGGTGTGGATGGTGGTATGGGACGCTATTCATACATTGCACAAAGTATAGCTTGGGGTTACTTAAGGTGAAGGCGCTAGTATGATGAAATGGCTTATATGTTGATTATGTTCTAATGTGATGAAATGACTTATATGATGCTTATACTTGTATCTTATGCCTTTTTCTTAAAGTTCATGATATTTTCTCAAAATTGGCATATGCATGGTTTTCAACCAAAATGTCTGTTTTAAGCATGATTTTTGCATGGCTATCATACTTAATACTTAATTGTGCCAACCCATATTCTTCTATTTTCTACAAAGTGTTAGGATTGGCACTCAATTTGATTCCCCTCGTGGCTAAAGGCTTGGATTGAGTTCTTCCAAGACTAGTGGTATGTCCTTATGGATTCTAGGACAAGTGTTTTGATGTTTCGTGTCTTTTATTGTAATAGACTATTTTAGACTTTCTATTGTAAAGGGTTGTGACCCTACTTTTGTTTCGAAGATTGTTTTTAGATGGTCATGTGAGACTAGTAGACTTCCGTTGTTTTAAATGAAGTTTTTCGATTGTATGGATTTAAAGAAAGGTTTTAATTCTGCATTATTTCGATCATCTTTTGTTATGAATGCTATGAGGCTTGTATGAGACTTTTCAGAGTCTTGTACGCCGTGTCGCATCCGGGGTGTTCCCCCGAGTCGTTACAACAATAAATTAATTGCTCATATTCAATATGAAGTATGCACAGATTCTCAAGTTTACTGCAAGTAGTAAATACTTTTCTTGAAGTAATAGATGTGTTTCTCGACACTACGATTGGAATAGAAGTGTAGTTTCAAATTGAACTTTATCACTGTGGTATGTTAATTTTTAAAAAACACCCAAACAAACTGAATAGTTTTGTGTAATATTTTTTCTCTTTCAAGTCTATATAATAAGTTGAATTGTTGTCCAATTTGATACATTCTCCTTTTAATTTTTCATTTAAATAATTACTAATGATACATATAAATGGGGAACTTTAAAATGATATATGTAAAGCAAAGGTAGGGCTGAACTTTCTACACATTAAAATTAGAATATTTGTTCACTTTTTTCAGCTTCTTAAAATTTATTTATCCCTTCACCAACGATTGTTTATTTATTAGAAAAATTAATATCTCCGATTGATGTTCATTTGATTCCCCAAAAATATCAAATAGTAACACCTCCTGGAAGGAAAATGATAAATTATAAAATAAAATTAAAGATGATTGGTTCAAGGATAAATAATAAGATGTTATAATTAAGGGAAAAAAGTCTGAAATATATCCGAACTTTGACCGAAATTGCTGTAACAATACTGAACTTTGGAAAGGACCTTTTATCCCCCCAACACTATTTAATAGTGTATTTTAAAGGTATATATGTGTCCACGTGGACATCATAAATATTGCATCATTATAAATAGTAATGTGTCCACGTGGACACATATATACCTTTAAAATACACTATTAAATAGTACTGGGGGGTAAAAGGTCCGACATAAAGTTTGGTATCGTAACAGCAATTTCGGCCAAAGTTGGAGTATTTTTCAAACCCTTTTCCCTATAATTAACATCTTCATTTGCATTATTAATGTTGTTACTATGTAATCTTGTATGTAAGATAATATAGTGTTTAAGTTTTAATGACTGGTAGATTTTAAGTATTATTTTATAAATTCCGTAATATTAAATGTTTGCATAAAGGGCGGATAATTTTACTAGTGAAATAATAATACACAAGATTATTAAAACTCCTAGATAAGACTAATCACGTACAAAAAGCCCTCATCCCTTGCGAACTCTTCTCACCTTTGAATTTTGATTTTAAGTTCAATCCCTGCCAAATATAAAGGAAACACAAAAATTAACACTATGCAAGAATACAAAACATATACTCCTTCTGTCTCTAATTACTTATCCAATTTTTCTTTTTTACTAGTTCATTTGACAAATTGAGAAAAGACAAATTATTCTTACCTGTTATACCCTCAATGAATTACTTTAAAAAAGGTATAACTTCTTCAAAATATTAAATTTTTAATTCATCCTTTCATAAATAATAGGGGTAAAATGGTATACTCACTATGTCAATCACTGTTTTCTTAATAGGTGTGTCAATTCAAAAGTGGACAAATAATTAGGGACAGAGGGGTGGTATTTATTACTCCCTCTGTCGACTTTTATTTGTCATGTTGCACTTTTTCAAAGTCAAATTTGACTAATTTGCAAAGTTAAATTAGATTACATAATTCGATAGTTCAAACAAAAATATAGATATTCAAAAACTATATGAAATTTTGTTTTGCTACTGGTTTTTGAACTTGGGGCATCACTCTTTAATTTTTATTTGCTGCTTAATGGGTTAGTATTACTCATCATAGTAGTTTTATTTCTTACGTACGATGTAATTTTACTTTCCGAATGTGTTCACCGACCAAATCAGCCCCAGCCAAAAAAAAAAAAAAATTAACAATTTAAAATTTTATTTGAATTCAAATTTAAATCATTTAAGTTTTTTTCTACCCCACTCAATCCTCAACCCCTGACCACCCTACCCCCTAAAAAGATTATAATTTTAAAATTTTGAACTTTATTTTCTTTAACCCACATCTATCCCAACCTCCTACCACCCTCATCCCTACCCCAAACAAAATTTAAAAATCATTTTTTTACAAAAAGACTTTAAAGCTTGATTTTAAAAATATTTTTAAATTTTAAAAGTTTTTTTTTTGTCATCCTACCCCCGACCCCTCACACCCCCCTCCCCAGCGCAAAAAAAAAATTAAAATTTTGTAATCTTAGTTTGAAAGTGAGGTTCCGAATCGGTGGTGATTGGATCCCGATTCAAAAGTTGGGGAAGAAATCCCAATTTGAAAGTCGAATCTTTGGTCTCGCATCGGTTGTTGGATGTCAGGTCTTGATATGGAAGTTCTCGGGTTAGAAGTCGAGGTAGGTCCTAGGTCAGTTCTCAGAGTCAGATTTCATATAGGTCATTGTGGTTGTGTCCAAGTTCGGATGTTGGGTTCATATCCTAGATTGATTATCGAGGCTTACATCAGGGTAAAAAATTATTTTCTATTCTTTAGCAAAAATTAAAAGATATTTTTCTGAAAATTGGTTTTCATTCAACCAACTAAACACTAAAAATATTTTCTGGAAAATATTCTTTAGTCACCAACCAAACATGAGAAAATAAGTCAGAAATCTAAATGTTTTCCAAGAAAACATTTTCCTTCATACCAAACACATCATATAAGCTGATTTTTTTTTTTTTACTTCTATTTTTTTGTTTTAATTTATTTTTAGTTCTATTATTTAAATTCTTTTTTATTTTTATTTCTAAAAGTATACTTTTTATTTTATAATATTTGTATTTCATTTCCTTCTTATTCTCAACCTTCACTTCTTGTGATTCCATGTGATTTTTTTATTATCTATTTTATTTATTTATTTTATGTTTATATTTTTTCATTAGTATGAGTTTATTAGTATTTTAATTTTTAAATTGTACTACGCAATTCCACCAGTGTGTAATACATCCAACATTCTCAATATTAAACGCTTTTGGCAAGCCAGAGCAATCCATCCCGAACTTGGTGGTTAAACTCTACTGCGGTGACGATACTGTAGGGGAGGTCCTGCGGAAAAATAGCTCGACGCCAGGATGAAGGAAAATTCATTGTTAAATAAGGTTATAGATTTACGTTTATCTTTTTTTTGTAAATCACATTTATGTATGTTATGTTGAAATTTGACATAAGAATATTACATTAAATTTCTTTTCGAATTTAGAACTTATGTTATATTTTCAATTTCATTTGCTTTAGTCGTATTGACTTGATATATCATATAGAAAGTCATTTATTTTTTAGTTAGACTTGTAAGATTATTTATTTTACATTTCATAATTTATGACATTATATTTATAATATTAACCTATTTGTAAACATGTATTTTATGATGTTCATCTTTTACTTTCAGTTTTTATTATTAATTTAATTAATATTGTTATGAATTCATTGAACTAAATGTATTATCCATTCAGTTTATCCATAAACTTATACTTATCATCTATGTGTATTCCCTAGGTTCTATGAACCTTTTTGGATAAGAATGTATCTATTTATTATGATATTTAATATGGTGACTTTTGGAATGATTTTTCAACCTATAAATAGGGTTGTTCATTCACCATTGTAAAATACACACATGTGACATGAAGACATTTGAATAAGATGATCTCTACATTCTACTCCCCATATATCTTTGTCTATATTCCTTGTAGTATATTATTCATATTTTACAACACGTTATCAGCATGAGACTCTAGCCAATTGAGATTGGATTTTAGTTTTTCTTTAGCTCATGTTTTGGTTGATTTGTTATGAGAATCAAGAAGGAAAAATGATAACTACTGGAATCAAGGTATAATATGCATAAAATCAGGTATGTATTTTCTAGAATCCTTTTATGATTTAGAATAGAATAGTGTTCGGTCACTAACATTGACCAGGAACCAAAGACATATACTACTACTGGTTGAATCTGACATGCTCTATAAAATTCCTTAAATGGAAGAAGGTATAAAGTTTTAGTAGCATGAATTTAAATATTATTTTGATTATTCTGAAAGATTCAAAGGGTGAGTCATGTTGTACTTCGGTCTATTATACCGTTGGTTAAGGGCAAGACGGTGGATTCAAGTCCCATCGCACCAAAAAGGTAAGACATCAGGTAAAGTTTGGATGCACCATAATGAAAAATGTTTGAGGGTAAGACGGTAGATTCATTTATATCGCATCAAGAGGGTAAGACATCAATTTGAGTTTTGATTCACCATGATGATAAGGATTGGGTTCAAGTCCTGTAGAATTATGGCCTAACATATGGGTAAGGCATTGAGTTTGAGTCAATGCACCATAACGATGATATAATGATGACTAAGGCTTTGATGAAAAGCCATAAAATTCGTCTCATTGAATTTGCTCCATTCCCTGAGGTGAATGTGGTAGCAGTACATGATAAGTTTGAAATCCGCCCAATTGCTCCATTCTATCATATGAATGTGGTAGCAGTGAATAGTAAGTATGAAAGAAGACAAGTGATTGAATATATGAATAAGAGCGTTGAGGGACATAATTATAATAGTTATCATTGAGGTAATTATAAAAGAAAATGGTCCTTCAAAATGTGAAGGTAATTCTTATCATCCTAATGGTTTGAAAAGTCATTGAACATGTGGTTGTTGTGCGACCTAATAATATAAAAATCCTCCATTAAAAGAAAGGAAGATAAAGTGGTGGTACACTTGACCTTTCAAAGTGATGTTGAGGTGAGTCATGCAAAAATGATGAATTTCAAAGACATGACAATGTGATTATAATGAAAATTTATAAAGCACATATAAATGATTAGTTCATTTCTTGAAGAGAATGTGACTTGTGAGAAGCATCGTGAATGCTCGATCATTCAAAAAGAGAATGGATCAAGATGTGATAAATCATTATGGGTTGGATATATGCCACTAGTCACCTCTAGGGGAGGTTTGAGAAAAATGATATATGACGCAACTCACCTCTACGGGAGGTTTGAGAAAAATAAAGACTAGTTGGCATGACCGGTTGACCATTCCAGTTCAAATGTGATGCAAAAGTAACTGAGAATTCATGTGGCTTTATGATGAAGAAATAAAAGATTCTTCAAGAATTCTCTTGTGTTGCTTGTTCTCATGATAAAATGATCATTGTATCATTGTACCAGTTAAGGTTGGGATTGTATTCCCTGAGGTTTTTGGAACATATAAAAAGATGAATATGGGTCTGTTCACCTATCATGTGGACCGTTTGCAACTATACGATAAATGCATCTATGGATGGTCACAAGTGCTTTGTTGTCAACTTACAAATTGATTCTTGTAAGGTTGTTTGCTCTAATTGTTAAATTAAGAGCACAGTTCCAAACTGTGAAATTATATTGATAATGCTGGTTGGTTTAGAAAAAATTGTATGTCTCCAATTATAGCTAAACCTTGGGTATGAGAACGAAACTCTCAAATAAAATTTGGTATGAGATGAGTTAATTTAACATGTAGTGACCCATGTATGTATCAAGCCAACAAGGTTTCCCCATCATAATTAGTTTAGGGTCAGGAACCAAATAATTTTCATCTAAAGTTTGAATGTGCGACATTTGATTTAATTGCTCCACCAAGCACAAAGATGGATCCCCAATGGAGGTTGAGGTGAATGTTAGATTTTCTAACATTAGGGGGAGAGATGATTGACAGTAGAAAATTATGAGATGAATTATCTAGATCCTCATAAAAAGTGAACTTGAAGTTCAAGAGATAATGTATTTGAATAATGTTGCAAATTAATTGCCAGATGAATTTGATGACCGTATGTTATAATTCAGCTGCAAATGCTCCAATGAGAAGTCCTTAAGGAACAAAGTTTATGGTACGCATGAAGCGTGATAGATCAATCGATTCCAAATGAATAACTTCTCAAGGAAGGAGAGGAGTAAATGATCAAGATGGTCATGATAATGAGGCAAGTGCTTTAAAAGGAGCACGATGACATAACACTTCATAAAAATCTTGACAAAGGTTCAAGTACCTGAAATGATGAAATATGAAGAGATCTTGATAAGTTATGTCGTATTGGAATTGAGTCAAAAGGCCGTCGACGGTATCTTTGATATGAAGTAGCGCTCAATGCTACAAATGATGAAGAGGATCTTGAATTCAAATCTGTCATATAATGTGGACAGATAAATGATTGGCCAAATGAAATGCACAATTCAAGTATATTATGCTTCACTTTTAAAAGTGATGTTTTGGACTTATAGTCCATGGGTCAAGATATAATGTCAGTGTAGTACAAATAAATCATTATGTGAAAGTATAACCGTAAAATATAAAGTACGGTTTGTGCCTTGGGGCATAAAGGGTTTTCGTAAAAGTCCTGAATTATTAAATGGAGATATATTCTCTTATGGTGGATGCAATGAGGCTTGTTTCAGTATGACGATTGATGAAATGCTTGAATTTGTGTAATGAATGATTGTCATGTCTAGCTAGATGATGAAGGTTATATGAAAATCCTTGAAGAATTTAAAAGGTCTTAAAGCAATTCCATTGAGTACCCCAATGATTGTGAGATTGTTTAAAAAAAAGGAAAGATTAATTCCGATCATATGAAAATGATTGAAGAATATCATGTATTAGTGCAATTGGTGCACATAGAGATTATTGATTATGCAGATGTCGGAAACTGTGTAATTCCTCTTTGAAATGGGGTATTTCAGCCACCATGTATGAAGATAATGGTGCATGTATAGCTCGATTGAAGGGAGGATACATCAAAGAAGACTGGGTAAAATATGTTTCACCAAAGTTCTTCTTCACACATGTTCTACAATAACATTGTGAGATGAAGTTCAACAAATCTGTTCAAGTGATAACCTTATAGATTTATTCACTAAGGTATTTCCAACATCAACATTTGAGAAGTTGACATATAAGATTGGAATGCGTCATCTCTGTGATTTCAAGTAAAGCTTTCATCAGGGGGAGTGAAATAAGTGTTGTACTCTTTTCCTTAACCATGATTTTGTCCCAATTGTTTCTTTTTTAAAGTGTTCACATTTATTTGTAAAATTTCCAAGAAGTTTCTTAAGAGGTGAATTAGTAAAATTATCTTCTTATTTATGATTTTTTATTATGCGTAAAAAGGAAAGTGATCAACTAATATGGGACTAAGGAATAGTTCGGAACATATGTTTGTTGATAAATATATTTTCAAAAGATAATATATATCTTAAATATTGGATTATTTTTCATTTATAAAGTCTCTTATTTGTCTAATATAAATTTTTAATTTTAGATAATTGATTATAATTTTAAAATTTAATATAATCTTATTATTGCAATTGTGCGACCAGACAGTGCATTTGTAATTACATTATGGCAAACAAACAGGTCAGCCTAATTACTATGTTGTGTAATTATTATGCTGGTAATTACTACTCTAGTAGTTACACCAATTTCAATTATCTGATGGTTTTCCAAACTGACCCTTAGGGATTTTGTTAATTGGATAGGAAAGAGGATGGAGATTAAGTCACGGTCATTGATCAATACAAAATGAACGGATGAGATTAAAATTGGAATATATAACTAGGCCACATTTGTTTTAAGTTGGCTAAAACTGGAATAAATTTGGACGGGAAATAGCTAGAATTTAAATAATTTGGAGCAAAATGAATAGATTACAATCTAATTAATAAAATACTACATATATTAAATAGAAAATAGATGAATATTTATCATGTAAAATAATAACTTTCCATATAAAAGAAATACACGCTTCATTAAATTATATTTATGTATTAGATACTAAACAAACATAAATAATATACAAAAATCGTTATTTCAAATTAACAATTAATAAAAGTACATAGCTACAAGAACAAAAATAATATTTCTTTTATAAAATATGATTAATTAGATAAAATTAAATAGTCTACATATATATATATATATAAAGGAAATTAGTTTTGAAAACATTTACTTAATCATATAACAACCCAAATGAAATATAAGTCGATAAAAATTGAGTATCAATAATATTGTAATGGTATCAAACAAACTAAAGGCGAATTACGCTTAGGCTAGAAAAAGGGAACCCAGAGTAATTACTTTTTGCATCCCAAAGACAAAAGCCGACTGGCTACTCTATTTTTGGGCTATTTTTTGTAACCTTATTTTTAGGGGCAACCAAAATTTACACGCTTGGGCTTGACAACCTGTGTTTTTTCCATTAACTGAAAAGGGCAAGCAGGCCACTATTAACTAATATTGCCCTTTACAAGGCTCTAGTTTTATTTTCTTCACCCATGCGATCTGAATAAAGTTGCATCAAGTGCGCTAACCAAATCATAAAATGTGAAAGCCAACACCAAAATATTAAGGTGTTACATGTATGAAGCTCGCTGTACGTTTCACCAATCACAGCAACATAAATAGCTAACTATACATAAAATATGAACCTCTGCAGTCAAATATTAAGTCCCTAGCCAGCCTACACAAACATATCAAATATTTCATTTTGCCTCACGATGGGACTAGGCTGCTGAAGATGCGTTTCAAACTGGGACATGCAACCCGCAACCTCGTCATGTTCAGTGGACAAATCTGTTAAAGTGGAAAAAAGGATTATCAGCAAATTCACAAAGGAACTCTTGTATCAATAAAATGATGCATAAAAATCAATACAGGGCATATTCTTAACATCAAAAGTACTCCTGACCTTGGGACAAAAACGAACGTCAAGCGTCTCAAGCATCGTACATCGTGATACGGCAGCTTCAACAGCTTCCTCATCAATGTTGCAGGACTGTAGAACAACAAAAGCAAGAGTACAGAATAACTCCACATCACAATTGTGTCACAAGAATTTCAATTGCACAAGCACCTTCCGGGTCTGCCAACGATCTTTCAAGGGAGTTCATCAAAGTAGTTTTTAACAAGACATGATAGACAGAAAGGCAATCGATTTCACGCGCTCTACACTAGAAAGTGGTATGTCTTTGAGGTAAGCCTGAGGCGTGTAATGATAGAAGCAACAACGGAAATACAGCTCAGACAAAGCAAAAACTTCTTCTAAAGAAAAAAAAACTTAGACTTCAGTTCTCACTTGCAGTTCCAATATTCAAGCAAATAAGCACCAGTTAAGAGTTCAAATTCTCCTTTCAGTAATTTTAGCCCAAGTACATCATGCTCCAAGAAATATAGGCACGATGCCCCCAAACTACATGCCATCCCTAAGGACTTCTAACACTTCCAAATTTGAAAAATGTTTATTATCTATCCACATGAATGCCTAGGAAGACCATGAAGAGTATTAGGATTACTTGTTATTTTAGTAGACCACTGTGTTAATTTGAGTACTCCCAAGACAATATGCAGCTAGCTATTAGATCTTATAATACAATCCCATTAGCGACTTGATTAGGAACTCAAGTTCTCTCTACAGAATATCAAGCTTAAGGGTATGCATATTCTCCATACCAACCTACTGAACCAGAGGCAGACGAGAATGTTTTGTAAAGCAGAGCAACGAGAATCCTCCTATCCTAAATGGAGTCTTTGGTGTAAAAAGGAAATTGTAAATGAAGTTGAATCATTCATAGAACTCATAAAGTCCCTACAAGGTAGGAAGGGGACTGACATTTGTAATGGTTGTACAGTTTGCATATCCTTCGTGCCAAGGTAAAAAACTATTACTACCTCAACAGGGGAAAAAAAGCACAAGCGAAATGATAAAGACCAACTAGAAAGAACACTTTTGCAGCAAAGCTGCAACTACAACAATTAAAAAGCCAGCAAAGAAAATGCCAAATTGAGATACAAGAATACCTGAAGAAAGAGGCTACTTAATCTTGGACATTCCAGTTGCAATGATTCCAATGAACAGCAATTGCTGAACAAGAGAATATAATTAAGTAACAACTATGATCATGAAAATAAAGCCATTGATACAACATTAACCTACGAAATCATATTGCTAAAGAAAATACCTCAAATTGAGAACGCACAAGTTGTAACAAGCTATATCAACCTCCTTCAAATTCGCAGACAGGGAAAGGTTTAATGATGACAAAAGGAAACCTTGTGCCATAGGAATAAACACCTTTTTTATATTTGGGCAGCCTACACAGTTAAGGTTCTCTAGCAAACGCTTTGGTTGTTCATTTGACAACTGCTGTTCTCCCAGGGAAGATCCATGAGGTATACTAACACTGGGTATATGCGACAGTTGATCTCCAGTAAATCCCCAATTTAAATCATGCATAT
>JAJOOR010004327.1:0-37273 GCA_036250505.1 Solanum acaule
TTCAGAATCACTTCAAGTTCGTTTGGAGAGGCTATTCTCCAGGGCTTCATCTATCATCCTTGCAAATATTGCCTTTGAGAACCTTGATGGCCTTGAAGAATTAGAGGTGTGCTTATGAAAATATACCCTCCTTACTGATATGTCTGGCTATGATCGAATGAATATGAATTTTAATGATTTGTTATGAGCTCTCAGTGTCGTTTCAAAAGACTGCTATAATTACATTGATGCAGTCTTACCTATGTAACTACATGTTTCCTGAGAAAGAACCGTTAAATTTTGTGATAGGTGTATCCCTCTCAAATTCCAGACCTTTCATCTGAAGGACCTGTAGTCTTATCAGGTAGATACCAAGGAGTGTTTCCTGAGATGCTCAAAGCTAAAGGAATATTAGCAGACATGAGTAATTTCTCTGTGGAGCTGAAAGGGTTCAAGTCCAAAGCCATACCTCTTGACAAGGTAAGGCAGCATACTCAGTAATAGATGCATAATCAATAGACGATGCATGTTTTGTGGCTTTTGGAATTGCCTGTCAATCTAGACTATATATCTATAATCTAATATTGATCATAATGATAAATATCTTTCTATGTATTGTTATTGTAGTATACATTAGATAAAAAATAGAAGGAGGTTGCTTTCCTTTAATTTCTCTTATATTTTCATCATGGCTTCTTCATTACTGTATTCCCTTCTCTTACGTGCTTTGATATGCTAAACTTGAGCTGAGGGTCTATCGAAAACAGTCTCTCTACCTGCACGAGGTAGGAGTAAGGTCTTCGTACTCACCACCCTCCCCAGACCCCACATCTCACTATAGAGTATGTTGTTATTGCTTTGGTTTAAAGGGTCCCTTCTTTGTCAATTTAAAATTTCCGGAGTTGTTAACACTGATCAGCGAAGGGTCATTTTCTTCAAGCCATTTCATTCTAATACTAAATAAGGAGTTCTCTATATCTATTAGTGCATACCATATTGAGGACAATTGCTCAGTTTATCTGTCTGTTTTCTTGATCGAACTACTGCGAACAGCTTATGGCTCCGCTGAGCTCAATATTAGTGAACTTGGTTTAAGAGGATCCTCTTTTATGTTAATTTAATCCCATCTATTTTGAACACGCAGGCATGGGTGAAGCAGCAGATTGAAATACTCACAGCTCAGGCATGGTTTACACAAAATAAGGATCTTGAACAGAAGGTTACTACTTCCTACTTTTTTATGTTTGAACATGAATGGTTTATCCCGATCCTATATATTACTTCACCCTTTATATTCTTGATGTAGTTATCAAGTAGTTTTATCAACTTAGCCCTTGTCTTCCATTACTGAGCCCTTCTACTTTGTTGGCAGATAGCAAAAATGAGTATACAAGACACAGTGATCTCTGAGAATACACGCATGGCATTGGTGGAGACAGAAAAAGTGAAAATCATTAAGCCAACCACAAAGAGGAAGGTATGATGGAATTTGTAGAGCTTCAACTTTTATATCTTCTCCGACATATTATAACTACATTTCTGAGTAGACAGTTTGGTAACCATAGGATTCACAAATGGCTAAACTTGCTCAGTTAGCACATTTTATAGTAGCTCATTCGTCTACATGCTTAAATGAGTAATGGCTATCTCTAGAAGTTCACTTTCGAGATACTGACAATCTGAATAACAAGTCAAATAACTATATCCTTGTACCAATTTGTGGAATAGAAATCCAGCAAGGGAAATGTAACGGCCTACTAGTGATATTGTCCCCTGTGTTTTGCTGATGTAAGACTCTTATCCTAAGTTAGGGTGTCACAGGATACCTCACATCAGACTAATAAGAAAACAAGTTTGAGTTTTTTCAGAAATATGCGTTCCTGTAATAAATTCATTTCACTATCACACTCGTCTTCTTTCTGTAACCGGAGCTTAATGAATCAGGTTCATTCTGATGATGAGAAGATAGAGGAACGCTTAGTACAGAAGACAATATTACTACACTACCTTGGCTTCGGTTTTGGTAACCTCACTGCTACAATTGAGAATATTCCTCCTGGGGCCATCGATATAGAGGACGAAGCAGCAGAGATAATTGCAAAAGCAACATCTAATTGTTTTGGGAAGTTGTGTGGTCTATGCTGCTGTTGCAGTTGCTGCGTTAGAACATGTTCGAATATGAATCATCAGTGTGCAATTGCACTCACACAATGTCTAGGTGCCTTGGGATGTTTAGGTTGCTTCACTTGTTGTCAATACTGCTGTTTTGAAGATAATAAATAAAAAAAAGGGCAGCTCGATGGACTAAGCTCCCACTATACGCGGGGTTTGGAGAAGGACCGGACCACAAGAGTCTGTTGTGGAGATAATCAATGAGAAGAAAATTACTACTACTACAACTTCAACTTTCCCCCAAGATTTTGTGTCAACTAATGACAGATAATTATACAATTAGTTGATAGTGAACATATTCATGGGTTTTTTTTATATCCTCTCCCCATATTTTTGTATTATTGTTATTACAATATTTTTCAATAGGTACATATTTTTTATTCTTCTAAGAAGTTGATCATCAATTTGTAAATAATTGTATTCAATTGTTTTTGAATGTTTGTAATTGGGGAGAAGAAAATTCCTTAGTCAACACTGATTATCCAACTTACTTGTAAATAGTAAATAGCTTTTGACTGATTTGGTTTGTAAGCACCTACTAAAAATGTCTGATATTCATTTTGAAGTTTGATTATCTAGTTTTGAGTCGGAAAGTTTCACTTTTGGGGTAAAGTTCTCCTTATCAAAGATAATTTCACCTTTGATTAGTGATGGAAAGAATTTTAACGACACTTACCATCCAACTAATCTTTTATGTTCACCAGACACCTAAATAAGTTGTAAGATAAAATAATTTATTTTGTTATTTCAATTTGTTCTAACTCGATCTAAAATTCAGTCTTGCTACCTTAAGTTGCAAGTAAGGTAGATGTCATGTAAAGTAATTATTCCAAATTATGGACCAACAAAAGAATTGTAGGGACAAAGCAAAGCAAAGAGCATAATTTGCCAAGTTCGATTAAATTTAGATTTATATTGTTTTTTAATAAAAACGATTTCATATTCAATAGCTCGAATCTGAGACGTATAGACATTATTATTGTGGTGTCTTTTTTTAAAAAATCAACTAATCATTAAAGCAATGAACTTTGATTAAATTTAGAAAACTGAGATTTTAAAAGCATAAACAGACAAATAATCCCAAAAGCTTATGGGATTACAGCACTAACAGATGTCAGATAAGGGATGGAAAGCAAATAAATCTTTTCTCAAATCAAATCATTCAAAATATATTTATAATAAATCATATTGCATGGCTTCAAGCTCTGAACTGTTTTGGACCATTTTTTTTCTCGAGTCTATCGAAAATAACTTTTCTATCTTTAAGATAAAATAAAATTTGTGTACACTCTATTCTTTCTAGACCACACTTTATGAGACTATATTGAATATGTTGTTGTGGTAGCAAACTCCTCCATATGAATATGAAGATCTGCGTAAATCTTCATTATCTCCTTCTTCTTTATAACAAGATTTGTTACACTTGAGTCGAGAGTCTTTCGAAAACAACTTTTATATACCTTCACGAGGTAGTGCTAAGGTCCTTCCCAGACCTCGCTGGTGGAAGTTCATTGGATATGCTATTGTTATTGTAAATACATAAAATATGAACTCTAAAAATGGATAGTCTAGCACACTAATTATTCCACGCATTTATTCAGGATTTGACGAAGAGCCGCACCATAAAAAAGTTTGATGTACTCTGACATAAGCATCAATAGCTAATTTCACAGCTAGCATGACCGGGGGAGATACATGCTAACTATGGGTAGGAAGCAGGAACCATTCTCAAACTCCTGATTTACAAATCATACAATTCAACGATAACTTTACGGTATGTTACTTCAAGACTCATCTTCATCAATTAAATACACCATTAATATAAGAATTATTTATATATATATATAAACTTAAATTCATAAATAAAATACTAGTGCTCTATCTAGTATATAAATGTTATGTAGCATCCTATAAAGATTTAGTGCTAGAAAAATGTCATGGATAGAATCATGGGAAATTGGGAATTGGAAGAAAAAGATGGTTTATTTCTTTTTTCTTACAAAAGCCACCGTCCAAAAAGGTTTACCAAACACTTACACCACTTATAAAAAAAAAAACCAACTCATCTAAAAGTAAATGTCTTTTTTCCAAAAAAAATAATATATATTACGGTATCGAGTTTATCTTAATTCAATATATTTTATATGAAACATAATATTTTATATGTAAAAATATATTAAAATAATAATAAATAATAAATTTAAACTCACAATTTACTATAAGAATCTTAAAAGTTGAATTATAAAACTTGAATTCTGAATCCGCCTCTAATTATGAGGTATTATATTATATGCATTGTATAGTCATTATTCGTATCACTTTAGTCCTTTTCTATCCATCCTATAAATCTCTCTTCTTCTTCATCATTTCAAGAGAAATGCATCAACAAAACCGTTATTTCATATAAGTCGTCATGATATGAATCAATTTCTCTATTTTATTTTGTAAATAAAATAATAGCGTTAACGAGCAAGAAAATAGATGTGTTAAAGACACAACAATGTCTAATTGGTCAGATTCAAATGACAACTTGTTCTCATCAAGCCTTGCAAGCTATCTTGATAGTATGAACCCTAACTCTCTTTTCCTTCTATTCTTTTCTCCTCTATGTAATTAAATAAAATATTCATTATGTCTCAATTAAGAGTTTAAGTTTTATATACGATTAATATATAACATAATTTTATTTTACATTATGAGTATAATTGTAAAATTGTACATACAATGTATCGATTACACTTATCATGAGTCGACTCTAGATTTTTAATTCGTCTACAAATATGCATGTATACTAGTTATGTAATTTTTTCGTGGTCTTTATACGAGTGAATTATTTTTTATAGGAAAAATTATTATATTACTACGAGATGGTAGAGAACTCTTGGGAACTTTCCGTTCTTTCGATCAATATGGTAAATTATTTCTTGATATTTATTCATAAGTCACTTGTTAAATAAACAGGAATTAACAACGGACAAATTCTATATTTCTTGACGATTTATTTAATCTTTTTAATGTTTGAATATAGCAAATATAGTATTGGAAGGTACCTCAGAAAGAGTAATAGTGGGAAATCTCTATTGTGACATATCTTTGGGTCTCTACATTGTTCGTGGGGAGAATGTTATGCTCATTGGACAAAGGGTACGTAAGATTCCGCGTTTATTTTGTATAAAATAATACATAAAATCTCAAACAATGGTTAGTAGCATGAGTCATCAACTCGTGTTGATTATGTACACATACAATGTTTGTCATTCTTACTGAAGTATTTGGATCGCGATAACATGATCGCAAAGATTAAGTCCACTGAATTTTATCATTTAAAGGAAGAAGTATAGATTAGTTATAACAAAGTTTACATATAGGTTAATAAGTGAATTTTATAAAATCATCATTATTAATATGTAGGATGTTATTTTTTTTGTGACCACCCTTTTATATATGTAGGAGTCTAATAAGGAGGAGCTCCCCCCACACATGACTTGTGTTTCAGAAACAGAAATCAAAAGGGTATGTTTTACCTAATTTTTATTTTGTAAGTTTATTTTTTTAATCGAAATTCAAATGATATTATATAAACTGAAATAGATGAAGTATGTTTCTTGTAAAACTGCTTAATCAAGTGTTTCCTATATTGTTGTTGTTGCTCCATCCTTTTCATTTTATGTGATCGTGTTTGATTCTGCGCAAAATTGAAGAAAGAAAGGTTTGATGGTCGGAAGAATTTTGAAACTTATGATTTTAAACATATGTTATTATACATTTATGTGACGATAAAACAATATACGATAAAATGAAAAGTTGAAAGTTTAAATTTCCAAATAGTACTATTCTTTTTAGAACATAATAATAAAATTATTGGTTTCTTATGAACTAAGTTTCATAGCATTTTTATGTGTATAATGTGCCTTGTGGTAATTAAATGATAGTGCAAAATTAACTCATGAGAATATATGCTGTCTAATTCATTTACGTTTGGATGAATTATTGACTCACTTATTTTAATCTGTTTAAATTTAACTCAATCCATCTATTTAACACCTCGAATTAATATTATTGTAGGCTCAAAAGGCAGACAAGAATGCAGAAGAACTAAAGGGTTCCACTAGAAGAAGAATGGAGTTTCTTGACTTTGACTAGTATTTTTTTAAATTATTATTATTAATGGTTGTTTTTAAGGAATAATATAATCTGCCTCAGTATTAAAATATAAATCACAAGTAACTTTTGATTAAAAAAAAATCAAACGATTTGATGATATTTTCTAAGATATAATCGTTCTTCATTAAATATTTACTCTATTTATGTTTTATAAGTGTTTATAGTCTTTATGAGCAATTAACTACTAAGAATAAAATGAAAAAAAAGAAGATAATTATTGTTGTCTTGAACATCTAAAATGACAAATATTTTTAATAAGAACGATATTAAAAGTTTGTGGATGATTATGAACAAATAAGCTATATACATTATGATGGGAAAATGAACTACGCTGAAAGAGATACAACATCGTACCTTATGAGTGGGGTCTGGAGAGGATCGAGTGTACGTAGACTTTACCTTACATTAGAGGTAGAGAGAGTGTTTCTAATAGACCCTCGACTCAAGGAAAATCAGTATTTTAAAAGAGAATAAACGAAAGTGAAAGCAAAACAAAGCATTCTGAACGTAGATACAACACCATACCCTGTGAGTGGGGTCTGGAGAGGATCGAGTGTATGCACACTTTACCTTACCTCAGAGGTAGAGAGAGACTGTTTCTGATAGCCCTCGACTCAAGAAAATCAATATTCCAAAAAAATATAAACGGAAGTGAAAGCAAAACAAAGCATTCTGAACTAGACACGAAATAACTTAACTAATTGCCTTTTATTGCCACTCTGAACAAATAACACACAAGTAATAAGATGAAACAGGAAACAAGAATCAAATATTTATAGATATTTTACAAGGTCCGTGAAAAAGCTACTAGGTTCTGTGAAACCCGTAGATTATGCTCTAGATCCGCCACTGAGTACATATATCTCAACAAAAACACAATTAGCATGTTCACAGATCAGGGAAGGCGAGCAAAGAGACGAGGGATTCATGGGCAGGAAAACGCAAAACAAGATCAGAACGTTTTGCCAATTCAAAATCTTCAAACTGGAATGCTGGAGCACAAGTGCATCCAACTAGAGAGAAATGCTTCTCACCATCTCTTGTAGGTGCTTTCGTTACTTGCATATCGGAAGATATGCTGTAATCCTTTGTGGGAAATGCGCCAAACCATACATTTGGAGGTACTGTATACTGCACGAATTGATCATCTACGAGGGGATCGGGTCCAATGCAAGTTAACTTCACCTTGCCATCAGTCTCGTTTAGTTCCATCACCTGAAAGCACAAAAGGTGTTGTCGTTGTCATTTTTAGGAAAACATTGGTGAATGAGTAGTGCATAACTCTTTGCGGGGAATAACAAATGTTCTATTATCGTAAAGAATGATTATGAAGATCCAAAATAAGAAACTTTTCCCCAGAAGAACATGTTCTTTACTTGCTAAGTTCATATTGTCTTACTTTCCTTTTTAGTCTGTTTCAAAAAGAACGTCTCTTTCCTATGTTGGGAACAAAATTTAACGACCCTTATAGTCCTTACAAGTTTTATTAAAACTTTTGAGTGAGTCATTCCAGCCAATCCATTTCAGTTCACACCAAAACACAAGGCATAATACATAAACAGACATTCAAACTTGGCATCGGCTAACTATTAAGTACTCCAACTTTGAGAGTAGAGTGCACATCTAGACACCTCAACTTGGTTTGAACATATAACTAATCACTCAAACTCGTCAAAACTGTGTCTTATGGAACACCCACGCTGACGTGACACATAGATTTTGAAGGTGTCTAGATGATCATTTTGTAAGTTGGAGTGGCTAAACTGATACAATGGAGACGAGATGAGATGTGTGGATGTGCATCTCAAAGTTGGAGTGCTTACTTGTCAGCTAAGACCAAGTTTAAGTGTCTAAATATACATAACGATGCAGAAAGACAGCTTAGATAATGCTGAGATAATCCTAATCTGGTGCATAAAGGTTCATGTAGACTACAGGGAAGATGATCATCTACTATAGTGTATTAGTACTCACAGTGATTGGCTCGCCCATATAAAAATGCCATGTTTCTGCACACGGTATCCGGTGAAGATGAGACGCGCTTCCAGAAGGTAGCAAGAAGTAGATGCATGTACTTATAGGTCGATCAACCTTATCTGCAATGGTGAAACCCGAAAGATCAGGGAAAAACCAACTAATTCAATAATGAAAGTTTCAACCTATACTCTCTTATGAGGCAAATGCTCAAGGACGGAACCAAATACTGGTTAACATTACTTTTTTATGTATATATAGTAGATGTTGAACCCCTTGTGCTTCTTTGTGTGTTTACTTTTCAATTTTGAAATCCATTTAGTAAAAATCCTGTTCCGCCACTACAAATACTGCTCGTGATACACACGAGACAGTAAAAGGCAGTCAACTTTTTGATAAGAAAACAGAATACCATCAGTTCGTGTGCAGGGGTTCGAATCCCTTGGGATCAATTTCTTATTTACACTCGTTTTTTGTATTCTAAATACCTGTGGGGATTCATAAACTTAAAATTCTAGATTTGCCTCTACTTTCACATAGTATTGACAACTTTTTCACGCCGAACATGAGTCATTTTATACAAAATCTAAAAGGCATAAATACATAGATTTATCCTTTTAACTTATCCTCCAACTTTGTGTGTGTACAAGTAGACATTTAAATTTGTATAGAATTGAACAACGCATCCTACATGACATCCTATGTGACAATTTGTATCCTACGTCATTTACGCCACGTATATCTATTAGTTCAACTTTATATAAATTTAAATGTCTATTTGTGCACCCCAAAGTTGAAGAGCGTAGATGCCAACTAAGATCACAAAATATAAATGGCATAATTCATAAACTCGTCCTTTTAACTTAGCTTCACCTGGCATCTATGCTCTCCATCTTTACATTTGCACAAGTACACACACACAAATTGAGCGTCCTATGTGTATTATGTCAATGTAGAACGTCAATGTCTACTTGTTCAATTTTATACAAAGTTAAGTATCTGTGGACATTCAAAATTTAAGTATCATGCCAATATAAATTTATGGGTTAAGTTTACATTTAAAAAAAAATAAAATTAAACTCATGATTCCAATTTTTTTTGTTTTTGTTTTGAGAATTTGAGATTTGGTATCCTGATTTGCCCAAAAAGCCACAGAATTGACAGATCTAAGATCCAAAAATCTCATGAGGGATCTAAGAAATTCAAGATCTAAAAAGTAATTAAATTTATACAGAAAAACTTACATGTAGATGGAAGATGAGATCTGGTGAGAATAACTGAGTTATCTCTAAATGTTTCTGAGTAAAACCCCCCTTCTGGATGTGGCTTCAAGTTTAGCTTAGCAACTATTTTGGAAGCTGTAGGCTCTGTAGAATTTGATGCCATTTTTTTTTGTTTCTCTGTTTTTTTTTTTTTTTTGGCTCCTCTTGCAAAGTAGTTGGAAATTATAAAGGCATATAATATATAGTCACTTCAACTTTTCTAGGTGAGATTTGGTATTTCATTAAGTCTAAAATATCATTTTAAGTCCAAAAAATAATATATACTATGATTACATTTACACTTTTCATTGTGTATGTATACTGTACTAGGATTACATTTACACAGCTAGAGTACAACTTACAGGCAAAAGCTTTTGTTTAGACATTGTATATATTAAAATATTCATTATATAGTTGTAAATAGTTGATTGTGAATCGAGTTGCCATTGTTTATATAATTTGAGATCGTAATATGAATTCATTAACTTCAAATACTTAATAGGTCTTTCTAGCTCAATGTTTGAATTCATCAAAATGAAGTAGTAGTGAATATACAAGTATTTCCAAATGTCATAGGATGCATGTCAGATCTTTCAAAAGTAGTGCATTTTGGGAGGATCTAACAAGTGCACGAAAACCCTTCTGGAGAGTCCGATCAACATAGGTTTTTTGACTAATCAAAATGCATATTTTTGAAGAGTACGAGCAACATAGGTTTTCTGACAAATCAAAGCTAGATCATCTTGTTTGCTAAATCATCAAACGATCTCTTGATGGGAGCACGTTAGATTAGATTGTGTGACAACGTGAGCTAACATAAGCAGAAAGGAGGAGATCAAGCCGGAAGGTTGTATTCAAAATCTATGTCTAAATTGATCATTGCCTTGAGGATCCATGTCCCTCTTTAACTCACACACACGAAAAAAGAAACAAATTCTATACAATAAAACAAAACATGTAGAATTAGTAATCAACATTATGTTTTTGGTAATTTAGAAGTCTCATTTTGGTGTTTTATATACAGTAAACTCTGTTTTGTTTGGCAAATGAACCTCAGCTCCAGTATTTGAAGAAAATGACATTTGTTTCCTGCATCAACATTCATTTGAACGAGTCGAGAGACGTTGTGGAGTTTAACTGAGATAAAACGGAATCAAAGGAGGCTAAGGATCGCTCTGGCAGGTAACGAAACTAAAGCTTCACACGAATCTACTAACCTATTACCTTTTGGAAGGTTTATGTTCATCATATTAAACTTATCTCTTCTATCCTCCTTAATGCTTCCTTCATATCAATCCTCTTATCCGGATCGCTTATAGTACAAGCAGCTCCTACATGAAGGAGTTTCACCATTTGTTCAACGGAGTCTGTTGCAGACACTATCTCTGGATCAATCAATTCGGATTCTCTTTGGTCAGCTATAGCTGATTGCACCCATTGAACAACGTCCGTTCCACCTTTTTGATTGTTGAGATACTGAGAAGGGAATTTCCCTGTAAGGATTTCAAGTATTATGATTCCAAGACAATATATGTCACATTTTGGAGTGAGATGTTGATGTTGTATGGCTTCTGGTGCTTTATACGCGAAAAGGGATTGAACAATTTGCGTGTTGTTGATCAGTGGATAGAAGGCATAATCTGATAGAAGTGGCTCATATTTTTCATTGAGTAGAATGTTGCTAGACTTGAGGTTTCCATGAGGCACTGCATACGATGCAAACTCGGAATGAAGATAACACATTCCACTAGCAACTCCCTGGATGATCCTTAGACGAGTAGGCCAGTTTAGCTCACCGTGTGATATCCCTCGATCACCTGAAAGTATGCGCGAAATTTCAAAATTAGGATAGTTGACATAGAAGAACAAAATGTATATGAATGTACTAACAGTCATAAGCAATTCTTCTGTAAACTGTGAATCCTAAAACTTGTCATTTCAAGGGATTTACGAAACAAATATGATTAAGTATCTTCTCTATTTGTGTGTGTCTTCCTTGTGCAGGGATCATGCTAATCTTCTTTGTATCGTCCGAATTGTGACCGGATGTCTTGGAAGGGACCGGTAAGTATAGATCGGATCACATTATCAGATAAAATCTACTCGTGCAAATGTTGAAAAGAAGTTGAAGACCTTAATGATTTGATATACAGTCAAACCTCTCTATAACAATCATTGTCTATAATAACATTTCACTATAATAGTGACCAAGTTTTCTTCGGAATCGAATTTTTACCATAATGGTCAAAAACACACCTAAACTATCCTTTTTTCACGAGTTTCATACTTTAACTATCCATTTTTCTCTTAACCTACCTTAACTATTCACTCCATTTGTATCAAAACACACCTCGATGTTGAGTTGGTCAAATATCTGTTCTCAATCAACAACAGGCGTGTGTAGGCCAACTCATCATCGAGGTATGTTTCAATACAAAGGGAGTAACAGTTGAGATATGAAACTTATGTTCTAGATAACAACATTTCGCTATAGCAGCCAAAAACTTATCTAGACAAATGACGTTGCTATAAAGAGGTTTGACTGTAGATGAAAGAAATTGTCATACCATGTAACAGATATAATAGGCTGCCTTTGGGAACATATTCAGATACCATCAATTTCTCTTCCTTTCTGTAATGATATGCCAATAATTGAAGTAAATTTTTGTGCCTTAACTTTCCAAGTTTTCTCATTTCTGCATCAAACACATCTCTATTCATTTTATTCATCTCTCTCAATCTCTTAACCACAACAGACATTCCATTTCCCATTTTTGCCTTGTAAGCTGATCCTAACACTCCATTTCCGAGTACCTCAGCAGCTGCCTTCATCAAATCAGGCAATCCGAATGTACCATTTTCGTTGTTCACCAACACGAGATCTCCCATAGCCTTACCACCTTGTGACCCTCCCCTTCGTGTTGATCCACGAACAGAATCACCTCCTTTGCTATGAATGCTCGTGCTCTTCCTAATCGAGCTACCAACGTGCAACCCCTCATCAAGATTCTCTTTCCCAAGCTTGTCGAAATGATCTTCCTTGCGCTTGACGCGAAAAAGAATGGTCACCAATAAAAGACTAACTACTATACCAAGAATGATCCATTTCAATTTTGACATTGGTGCACCTTGAGTCTTATTGATTCCCTTATTACATTCTTTCCCTAATTGTTGTCCACATAAGTCTGCATTTCCTTTAAAAGGATCAGCACCAAATTTCGACATCCCCTGAGGGATTTCGCCTTGTAACTTGTTATTCGAAAGATCAATAGATGTTAAACTCACTTGTGAGAAAGACGGAACGTGTCCTGAAAATGCATTACTTTCAAGACGAAGTTCCATCAAGTACTTCAAGTTGGTTAAAGATTCAGGAATTGAACCGGAGAATTTGTTTCGTGCAAACCAAATCTTCTTAAGAGACCCCATTTTGGCAAAGAAATCTTTAGGAATCTCACCTGAGAATTGGTTTCCATCTATATAAATAGATTTAAGTGCACCAAGCAAGAAGAATTCAGGAATTGTGCCTGAAAATGAATTATTCGCGATTTCAAGAACTCGGAGACCTGGAAGTGCAATCAATGGATCAATATCTAGTTCTCCTGATAAGCCAGCTTCACCTAAAAGGAGGCCTTCAACCACGTTCCCTTCGCATTGAATACGATCCCATTTCTTGTTTTTGTCACATGGACTAGTACCTTTAAGCCAAGATGAATCTAAAGATGTTGTGTTTTTTAAAGATTCTTTGAATTTGATCAAGGCATCGTCCTCGGAAATGGAGAAAGAAAATTGTGGATTAGATAGAGAAATGAGGAAGAAAATGCAGATATGAATAAGGAAAAGATGGTGTTTTTTCGGAGACGATGCTTGAGGAAGGAGATGAAGGATTAGGGGAACGGCGGCCATGTTTGTTACTAGACATGTCCACCTTCCCCTTAAAGAAACAATCTGCAAATGCTTCTCTGTTTCTTTTCTTTGAAGGTGTTTGATAATTTTCTTGATTTGGTTTGGTTGTTTTGGACCCTGGAATGATGATGTGTCATGGTGTGGGGTGGGGGTGGGGGTGGGGTGTTGTTATTTTGACAAAGATTTGTGTGGAGGTGGGGGTGGGGTGGGGGGGATAGGTGTTTGAGGACACACAATGTTGATTGAGTGAACAAATTTTAGAATTGACCTTGTCTATGGTAATAGAGAATTTTAGGGAGATTTCTTTATTTATTTATTAAAGTTGGAGTCTGGATCAGTTTGCACGCTTCTCGAGTATTTCATTAGGTATCTACTACCTTCACCATTACAGGTATCGGGTTTTAAGTGCCCATCAAGATTTGACTATATACCCCACATGTCTTAGAATGGCGAGTAATTAATGTCTTGATCAGTTTGCACGTACCTCGTAATTGCATTTCATCACGTCCTTCATAACCAATCATTGAGTTCTAGATTCAAGACTACAAAAGAAATCAATGTATTATGACACTCCCTTCGTTTCAATTTGTTTGTCTAATTTTGACTTGACACTAATTTTTTACTCTCTTGCGGTGTTAAACTAAAGATGTGTAGAATGTACCAATATGTCCTTTAATCTTCTAGTCTTAAACATGTCACGTGGAAAGCTGAACTTAAAAGAAAAGTAAGACAAATAAATTGAAACAAAGGGAGTAATGTAAACAATTGTCATATTTGTCAAGAATGAATTACAGAAACCTTTCCATTTACATGAATACATCAACATCAACATCAACATCATGAATCTCTTCTATATCTTTAATATAAAACCATCATTGGGATGTAAAAGCCTACAAAAACAAACAAAATGAATGTTAAGAATGAATAAATCACACATAATTTGAACTCAACATTCTTGAAAATTGTCAAGATGATGGTAAATTTTCATACCGCGAATATGTTGTTATGTCCAGGATCAGCAAGATGTGACATTAGATTCTCAATAGGGCCTTGTCCAGTATACACAGCTTGAAAACAAAAGCCAACGAAAGCTAACATAGCAAGTCTACCGTTCTTGATCTCCTTAGTTCTCAACACCATAACCGGTTCGGGTGATCCTCTTCCCCACATAAATGGATCAAACCATAATCCACCAGGATATCCAACATCTGTTTTTGGTTTCTTCTTGTGAGGTACTTTTGGTTCAATGTCAACACACCCTGGATTGACAATATCAGCCCATCTACGACCCTCGACCCATCCCATTAAGGCTAGTTGCACCACAAATAAAGTTGTCGAATCTGCAAAATACTCTCTTTCACCAGCATCATACCATGAAAAGTTGTCGATGAATCCAAGACTTTCGAGCCATTCTGGGATTAGAATTCCAGCTACTGCTAACATTGCCCATCTGCTGTGTATTAGCTCAGCTTGAGCAAACCATTTCAGTAACTCTGGATCAGACCCTGAAAGAACGAAAAAAAACAGTTATCGGTCATTAAAGAATACAAACGAAAGGATAAATGAAATGAAAACAGAACGAATTTCTAATTTACAAGATATGGTCTATCTGGATCTAACGTCTCATCAAAAAGTAGGAGTGACCACGTCCGGGCGATTGTTAACCAAAAACACAAGCGACAATAAAGTGTTAAGACCATTTATAGAGGCTAATGCCTACTCAGTGCTCGAGGGTCAAAGAAGTTGGAAACCTGATAACAGGGGAGCTAGTGACCAAATTGTAACTATAACAGTCCTAAGGTAGTGAAATTCCTCGTTGGATAAGTTCCGACCCTACTAAAACTTGAATCTGATACGTAATTTTTCTCCAAGAATTGCATCAAAATTCAATCTTTCTCATAATTTTCAATAGTAACTTATATGCTATGTACCTAATCCCAGTGGATCAAAGCCAAAATCTCCAGGCAAACTGCAATTCAAGAACAAGAAAACAAATCAAAAATCTGTAAAATGAACCATTTAGAAAGAGGAAAATAAACCTGAAATGCCATTGTCTCCATTTTAATTTGTTTGTCTGGTTTTGACTTGACACAGAATTTAAGAAAGTAAACACGACTTTTGAATCTTGTGGTCTTAAATTAAACATCCGTAGAACATATCAAAATGCTCTTTAATATCATGGTCTTAAACATGTCATGTGGAAAGTTCCAGTTGTTAAAAAAGGAAAGAGACGTCTTTTCTTTAGGGAAAAAGGACAAATATACCCCCGAACTATCGGTAATGGTATGCAGATACTCTCCGTCATACTTTTGGGACATTGGTGCCCCTGCCGTTTAAAAACTAGAGCATATATACCCTTTATACTAATGGACATACACGTGTCATAATCTTATCTACAGACCCGACATTTATTAAATATCGAATCGACGGATAAGATTGTGTCACATGTCCCTATTAGTCTTCCGTTAGAGTGAAGGGCATATATGCTCTAGTTTTTGAAGGGTAGGGGCACCAATGTCCCAAAAGTATGACGGAGGGTATCTGCATCGATAGTTGGGGATATATTTGTCCTTTTTCTTCTTTTTTTTAAAACAGACTAAAAAGGAAAATAAGACAAATAAATTGAAACGGAGAGAGTACAAATGTAACCTGCCATCAAGCCATTCTGGAGGTGAACTTCCAGGAAACCATAATGGCCTATCTGGAGGAAGTGGTTCACAAACACTTGAAACTTCTTTACCAGCATATAATCTACTTTTTCTAGACAACACACATGTTGTAAATTTCCCTGAAAAAGTTTTTGTAGGTAGCTCCCTGAATCAAGAAAAAATCAGAATCCATTGAGACGTAATATAATTAAGTAATTAACAATCTAATAGTGTAATCATTCAGCGGAGACGATCACATGATTCAATATGGTAGTTATTTAGGCCTAAAAGGCAAAAATGCATTTCAACGTTTAATTAATAAAAAAGAATCAAACTCACAGGTGAGAGGGTATGTTAAAACATACTAATATACTTGAGTAACTAAAAGTGTTCTCTCTCTAATTAAGAATTCAGATGAGATTGTGACACAATTCAACATGGTATATGCAACCGCAACCCAAATAGCAAAAAACATTTTTCACCTGTCCGATTCATAAAAAAGAATCAGACCTACAAATGAGGTGGCACATTAAGACATATAATATAAGCGAGTAACTAATAATGTGTTATCTCTCTAATAGTGTTATATTTTAGATAACATAGTCACACAATTCAACACAATGTATATAGCTATAACCCAGAGAGCGAAAAACATTTCCACGTGTTTGATTTATTAAAAAGAATCAGAGTCATATGTGAGGCGCAGAGTCGGCAAATTGAAACATTACCATAATTGAGCAACTAAAAGAGCGTTCTCTCAACTAACTTAAGCTTTTAGATAAGATAGTCACACAATTTAACAAATTTTGTACTTCCACTACTGATTGGAGATAATGTTCAATTCATCAACCAAATCATAGCAACAAAAAAAAGTACTCCCTCCGTCTCAATTTATGTGACACTTTTCATTTTTTGAGAGTCAAACAACTTAAGTTTGATCGGAAATTTGCGTATGAAATCTTCAATTTTTTTGAAATGAAATTTATATATTTGTAAACTACGTGAAAAGTACTATAAGTCACATTGATTGATAATTCAAAATGTTTAAAAGATCTATAAAAAACTTACGGTCAAAGATAGACTTGTTTAAATCTCGAAATCTAAAAAGTGTCACATAAAATGTGACGGAAGAGTAGAAAAAGTGCTAAATTTATGTTACTGACCTGATTGGGATGCTAGAAAAAGCTGTGGAGTGAATGGCTAAAGCCATGGAAGATAATAAGAACTAAACAGAGGCAATGTGTAATTTTTATTTAAAAGAGAAATGTGTAGATGTTTTTGGCTATATTTTTTTAGGACACAAAGCTTATCTACACAGATTGTGAAATGGATGATGAAGCATACTACAGCAACACAAAAAAATGGACCAATCAGAATTAGAAGATTTTATTTATTTATTTTGCTTTTTTTTACAAAATTGATATGTTATACTTGAACCGAGAGTTTATCGAAAATAGTCTTTACCTTCTCAAGATAGGATAAGATTGTGTATACACCAACCTTCTAAACCATTACACTGTATATCTCGTTGTCCTTCTGTTTCCTTTTATTTGACTCATGTATCAGAAATAAATGTTCCATTTGATTTGTCCATTTTATCAAATCGAGAGAGTTATACTATAAAGTAATATTAGTTAGATTTTCAAAAATTCCAAAGCATCATTACTAAGATTAGTTAACTAAAATACACCTCTAATTAAAACTTTCTTAAGAGTGTGTCAGATAAATTACCACTAAACATGTTTGGTATTAGTCTTTGTAAATGTCCCTAAAACCTATAGTGACATTGGATTCAATAACAATTAACTAATATCGATAAAAAGTTTATCACTCTTTGGTAATGTGCATATGTATTACCACTAAAAGTTATTTTTGTTGTAGTGAAATTAGATAGATTATATATTTATATCACATTAATTAATTAATTAAAATTAGTAGGAAAATATCTTGGCTATAATAATTAACAAATTAAATTTCTTTCCAAAATTAAACAAAAACAATTCTAAAATCCACCAGGTTTTCAAGTTGACTGACTTAATTGAGCATTGATGTTTGTGAAGTGATGTGCATAGTAAATTGATAACTACATTTAGCCTAATTAAATTTAACGTTTTTTTGGTAGTTAAATTGATTATTTACATATTTAATTCTACTTCATTTACTAACAAGCCCCTCAAATAGATATACTCCTAAATTATCTACTACTAGCTTATTTATTTATTTCACTTTAGAACTCTCTTTTTAAGAGATCAAATTTAAAGAAAGCTTTTTTTTTCTTTTTAAGGGCATCTCTAATTCTATCCTCTATTTTACTTTCTAAATATAGAGTTCTCTATTTTTTCAGACAACCAAATCCAACTCAATTCTCTATTTTACTCTCTAAAAAAAGAATTTTTTTTCTCTCTCCTCAATATTATATTATTATTTCTATTTCATTCTTATTTTCTTATTTCATAATATAAATCATTTCTTCTTATTGCAAATAATCACTCTATAATCTTTATGTAATACTATTTTTTTTTCAAATTCTTCATTTAATATAAAATTATATTTTATTCTAAATTTCTAAATAACATTTGCAATAAATATTATATATAATACATAGTAAGAACAATTCAAATAAAAGTGAAATCATTGATAAAATATAATTTCATCAGAAATATTGTATTATCATAAAATTTATTTTAAATTTTACATAAATACTCAACTTTCAAGATTATTACGTTACTCTCATAAATGTTCTATTAATGTATTACGGAGTTCAAAATAAGCATTTTTTATCCTTATTTTTTATGTGTAGCTAAAAATTGTTTATATTAACAATTTCATCTTGTATCCAATTATTTCGTGTACTAATTTACTTCCCCTATTCCATTTTGAACTATTGCATCAAATATTTTCATGTTCTTTAAAAAGCGTAGTTTAATAATTTATCATTATAACATATAAGTCGATTGTTTGAATTATCATGTAAATTTTGTGCATACTTCATAATGAAAAATAATTATAATCTAAATTACATATTTAAAATGACAAAAATTCAAATTAAAAAATTAAATTAGAAAAATTGTTAATTCGGGATGGAAGTAGTATACTTATCAATAATATGTTTTAGATGTTATATTACTTGAAAAATAATTACAAATATTAGAGACTTAATTAATAATCTTATATAATATAAATAATATTAAAATAACTTTATATTACATATTTAAAGTGATCATTTCTTTTAAAAACTAAAATAGAAAAATTATTAATTTGTGGAAATAGTATCTTATTAATAATATATTTTTAAATGTTATATTACATTAGAAAATAATTACAAATGATAAAGACTCAATTAATAATATAATATAAATAATATTATAATAATCAAAAAGTAAAATAGATAGCTGAATAGTAGTTCTCTATTCACCTCTCTATAATTGAAGAATAAAAATGATTGGAGAACCCATTCTCTATTTTACTTTCCAAATATAGAGAATGGAGAATAAAATAAAATGAATATTATAGTTTAATGATCCTATATGAAAATTACATTGGTTAAAAACGAATATTATATTGAATGTGTTTAATTTATATTATTATTAGTTGTTTTGTGTGGTTTGATTATGGATTATATTATTATTTTATAGTATTGTTCTGTTACTATTTGTTGCTTTTTTTAACTTTGTTCTTTTTTTAACTTACATTACTTTTTTTTATAGATTGTTTCCAGAGTTTAAATATGAGAAATTGTGAAAACGTGATAATTTAGATGTGTTTTTCTCTAGACATAATATATAAATATGTTATTTAACTTGATTTCATTCGGTCTCTATGCATAAACAAACACTTAAATTTGTATAGAATTAAACAAGTACATAAATTCTATTTGACATCCTATATGATAATTCACCTTTTATACAACATAGTATGTGGGACTCATATGTATTATGACACGTAGTACGTACATATCTATTTATTCAATTTAAGGACGTAGATGTGGGATGGATTTCAAATAAATGACATATTTATGTATTATGTCTTTTGTTTAACATGAACTTTAAGCAAAATCCTAAATAGATTAGGCTAAGTGTCACCTAGATTAACACTAAACCTTTTTGTGTTAATCAAAATCAATGGACCATCAAAAACAATATTGTTCTAGTCTTCTTCTTCTTCTTCCTTTGAATGTACTCATTCCACTTAAACCTATCACCATCTCTCTCAACCATTCCACTCATCCTGACCACTACACTTCACCTTCCAATTCTTGAAACTCCATTAATAAATCTTTAAACCCCATTTGATTTCTTGGTTTTTCCACTTAGCACTTTTTAGAAGAAACAAAAAGTATAAAAATTGGATCTTTGATTGGTTCTAGGAATTGAGTTGTTCTTAATTTTCTGGATTAAGATCCCAAGATTAATTCTTTTTTGATATATTATATGGTGGAGACAGTAACATCGTCGTTTTGGTGGCGGTGGACGCAACCCCATCACCACCCACGTCGATGGGTGCCGTCAGTTTTCACCACCCACAAAGCCATTGTCGCTGCTGTGTGGATCGCGTTCTTGGTAACCGTTTTCTGGTGGCAGGTTGATGCTCCCGCCGGAATCTTTATTTTCCGGCGGGTTTTTCCGACGAGGGAAGTGCCGAAGTTCCGGCCGGTGGCGTTTAACTTGACGGACTTTGGTGGGGTTGGGGATGGTGTAACTGTTAATACGGAGGCGTTTGAGAAGGCAATATTAGCTATTGCTAAACTTGGGAAGAAAGGTGGAGGGCAGCTCAATGTGCCACCGGGATATTGGCTGACGGCGCCGTTTAATCTTACTAGCCATATGACTCTGTTCCTTGCTGAGGGAGCTGTTATATTGGGTATTGATGTAAGTTTTTAGCAAGTTTATTACTCATATGTTATAGCATTAAAAGTTTTAATCTTTGCTCAATGAACTTAGCAAGTTTCATGTTGTTGTTCTCATTTATGCTAATTGTATGTATGTGGTTTCTTATTTGATTGTTGGGTTGGCTTTGCTTAGACCTTTTGAGTTTCAGATAGTGCTAATTGCTTAGTGTCTATGTTGCTTGAACTTTTCAAAAATGTTGACGGTTGTGTGTCGGATCCTTCAAAAGTAGTGCATTTTTGAAGGATTCAACACAGATGCAGGATCATTTTTGGAGAGTCCGAGCAACATAGTTTAGTGTTACTTTTTTCTTTTTTTTTATAACTGGGGGGTTGGTGGTGTTTGGGCCAGCTTGGGCGCACTTGGACTGATTCCACGGGTATTGCTACCTCCCACCAGCACAGGCATCCGGTAACTCTGTCCGTTGAGACTAGGATAGATGGGAGGAAATCACCGAGCTAATTGTTTAGTGTTAGTTATGGAAGCCTTTTATGATTATTGGTGGATTGGGGAGGTAGCTTGGATTTGTCTGATACTGATAGTCCAGCTAGCTTTGGATTAATTGAGTTTATTTTGGATTGATGAGAAGTGAGAGATGCTGTTGATTTCGTTAAAATCAGTAATCAATCATCTGTTTTAAGAAGATGATGAAATTGAGAGAAAGAGAACGGGAGAGTTATTTAAGTCATATTGTGATAAAGGAGCTGAAAGCTTAAAAGGTTACAACTACTTCACTCCAACCATACCTAATCAAAAAAAAGAAAAACTACTTGACTCCCAACCATTGTTTGCTAACACCTCAACTGTGCTATCTTTTTTACAGTTTCTATTATCTTGTGTGGATGTATTTCCGAATTTATGTTTACTGTTCAGAGGTTAGGATTAGTGCAGTTTCTTGTGATGATGGTGGCTGAGAATTCCATTTGTAGTATTCTTTGTGGATAACACTCTGGCCTTTTATATGATGATCTACCTAGCGACACCATCTCAAACAACCCTATCTTACCATCTGTCAGATCTGCACATCCATCTTAACATCCACATTTTTGCAACACTCGTCTTGTGGATATTTAGTCACCTTAGAGACTCAATATTCACCATGTAACAATTTTGGTTTTACAACCGTTTTGTGCAACATTCTTTTCACTTTTGTCCAGTGGTGAATGTAGCTAACAAACTAAGGGTTCAATTGAACCCAATATTTTCTATGGAGCTTAGTAATTTTTCAGTAAATATTATAGTTGAACTTTAAGTCTAAAAGTGTAATAAGTATAGTAGTAAAATCATAAAGATTGAACCCATCAAATTAAAATTCCGATTCTTCCTCTGCTTTTGTCAGCATCCTCCTATCGCATTACACTCCCATAGCACTCATCCATTTCAACCATCCTATTTTAATTCTGTGTTTCATCTTCATTTATCTTACGGTTCTCCTAGAAGGTTCTAACATAGAGCTTAGCTATCTTCATTTTCCAAGTTTTGTCAGCAAAGGGGCTTTACGATCTAAAGTTTTGTTGCCTGAGTCATAGCCTAGTGTTTGGAGATTGTTATATGTTATACATCTAAATGCCTGGGTGCTATATTTTGTTCTCTTTCTTATAATTTAGATAGCACAATACATTGGTTTGTATTTCCTTTGAGCATCTCGTGTAGCCTGCAGTCTGCTACGAGTTAGAGCCTTGAGACAACTCTCCTAAGGTTGTTATGCCGGTACCATGATAGAACGTTGATTGGCCATAAGGCCCCTGCTCTAATTTTGAAGCATTGCCTCTTCTAACAAACTCAAAAGGGAGTGACGTAATTCCATTGATGCCTGCAAAATTAATTCTTCATCTTTTAATTAGGTTAACCCTAACGAATTGATGTAAATATAAGTGACTCAAGTGCAAATCGTTCCAGTGGACTACCCAAACGGAAATCTGGTTCTGCTTTCTGGAAACGAAAGTAAAAAAAAAGAAGCCAATAGACTGTTCTTCATAAACAATCCTTCTAGCACACACTAATCTGATTCATCCAAAACCGAATCCAAATATGCATTGTTGAAAATAAAAACAAGACAAAACCATAACTAAACAGTTTTCTGATCGAATTGCTGAGTGTGTGTATCTGTGTGTGTGTGTTAGTCATGATAGGGGAATTGAATAAGGACCTTTTCCTGGAAGTAACAGACAGGAGGAAGTGCATTAGAATAGCCCTGTTGCATACAAAATATGACATCTTTACAATTGAATTGGTTGGTCCGACTAGTTTAACTTAAGAATTATCCATTTACTTGTCAGTTCCGAGCAATGTTGTGTAGGGAACATTTTATGTGGAAACAGTTTGCCTGCAAAGTTCACTTTGGTTTGCTAGTTATAATTAGCAAAAGGAAAGTGAACTACACTTATTTTTTTGACATAGGTAACTGTTTCTATTTCTGTAACACAGTACTTGGATTGTACTGAAACCATATTTACAAAAGAACTCAAAATCTACTATCCTATCCTTATAATGAGTCTAAAACATCAATGATAGAGACAGTATCATTAGAGTATATCTGGTTACACCAAAAACATAAAGTCAAAATACAATTCATTTTGACTTGTTCTATATTATTCTCCATATTCTCAAAGACTCTAAGGTTCCTCTCCTTCCATATTGTCCACCATATAGCTGCAGGTACAATTCTCCAGTTGTTTCTGTTTTCAGCGTGAACTCCTGCTTCTTCCCAACTGTGTAATGCTTCTATGATTTTCCCTGGCATGGACCAAGATATGTTTTTGAGACATAGGAATAATCTCCATAGTTGACTTGTGACCTTGCAATGTATAAATAGATGAACCACCGTTTCTGCAGTTTCCCCACAAAACATCTCGAACATAAAGGGATCCCCTTTTTCATCAAGTTATCTTGTGTCATCACTACACTTTTGTCACTACATTGACATTTTTCTGCTAACTTATGGAAATATTGTTCTCTCGCAATTGTCTCGACTATCAAAATAACTCGATAACGTCTCATTTGGAACATGAGTAACCTCCCTTAATTTGAAGCCTGGTTTTTCCTCTTTTTAGTAGAGAATTAACAACAGCTAGTTTATTTATGTATTTCTATTTGTATTTGTGGCATTCAACAGGACGAGAAGTATTGGCCTCTCATGCCTCCCTTACCTTCATATGGGTATGGAAGAGAGCATCGTGGACCACGCTATGGAAGTTTAATCCATGGACAAAAACTGAAAGACGTGATAATCACAGGTGCTTTTGACTCTGACCTCAGTTTGAAATTATAACTTCTCAAAAACAGCTCAATGTTTTAAAATTTTGAAGACTTTGATTTATGTCTTTTATTGTTTATCGGAAACAGCCTCTCTACCCCACCAAGGTAGGGGTAAGGTCTGAGTACATCCTACTCTCCCCAAACCTCACTTGTGGGATTACACTAGCTATGTAGTTAGTTGTATTGTTATCTTTTGATGATTTCTTGCTATCACTGTTGTTTTTGCTGGAAATTTGAATTTATCTGTTTTTGGATCTTATTTTCTGTTAGTTAAGTGATGCAAATCATTGAGATCGCTCATATGGCAAGTCCATGTATGATTCTATAGTCATAGTTTTCCTCCAGGGGCTCAATTGCTGGTGCTTAGTCAATAATTGCTCCATAAGTACTGCTAAAGAGTTTCTTTTTTAGTATTATTGTAATCGAAATTATTGTCTCTTAAATGAAGGGAACTTTGGGGAGAAAGCAGGGGTGGGCATAAAAACCGGACCAAATTAATTCGGTTGGATTCTCGGTTTTAGTATCCTGGTATTTTGGTTAGCCGAAGAACCGAGCTTTCAGAAACCAGAACTCTGTTTTCCTAGCTTTGTCTTTCATCTTATTGGCATTGCTACGCTTTAACTGCAAAACTTTACAACATACACATGTGATTGTGCTTCTTGTTGATTGTCCTATGTTCTAATTATTGGCATTGCGATGATCTTGGCGTGGTATCAAACATATATAGTGAACTGTGTAGGCAGAGTTTATATTCAAATCATTCATCATCCAAAATATGAGGCATATGATTCATGTAACTTGCTATATATGATGTTAAAAACGCTAGATGAGCAGAATTCACATCATCTCGCGTATTCAAGAGCAAATGACACTTTTTCCTAGGCATTAAGGGAGTAATTAATCATACTGAACCGAATTTGAAAAAACCGAACCGGACTAATTTTGGTTCGGTGTTTGATATGTACCAATGAAGAACCGAAAATCAAAGAATCAAGTGCTCACCCCTCGGAGAAAGAGATGATCCAAAGTTTTCTTAGTGCCAAAAATGGAAGTGTTGTTTCCGTAATGATTTCATCTTCATAAAAATTTCAGAGATATTTGGCAAAATGAAACTTAACCTCTTTATTTATGGTTGCTTAATTGATTCTACCTTCACACATTCATCGATATTCTTTATAAGATGTGCTGCATGTTTCATAAAGGTTTGGTAATGATAAAGGTATCTTGTACCTACTACATGCTCAAAGTAACTTGAGCAGATTTTCTTGATTGAAGTATTCTGAATGTTTGTGAAAGCATACAGGAACAACTGCTGGATCTAATTATGCATATGTTGTTCCTGTTGACAGGGCATAATGGTACTATTAATTGGCAGGGTCAAGCATGGTGGAAGAAATTCCGGCAGAAGCTTCTTAACCATACCTGAGGACCGCTCGTGCAGATCATGTGGTCTACTGACATACTAATATCAAATATAACTTTACAAGATTCTCCCTTTTAGACACTCCATCCATATGACTGCAAGAATGTAACAATCAGGAATGTCACCATCCTGGCACCCATTGCTGGGGCTCCGAATACTGATGGCATAGATCCAGGCGAGTCTTCGATAGGTTTAGTTATATTTAAGGGTTGGTTAAGACATAGCCAAAATAGATATGTATCATAAATTCCCTGGTTCAAAAACTTCTCTTCTGAATCGACGGTCTATTGGAAACAGCCTCCTACCCCACAAAGGTAGGGGTAAGGTCTGCATACATCCTACCCTTTCCAGACCCCACTTGTGGGACTACATTGGGTATGTTGTTGGTTAAGCAGCTCAAGTTTTGACATATTAATTTGCTGTATCTTTCTGCGATCCTTTTTTAGCAAAAAAATAAGTTCTGGGCAGGGTTTTGCTGAAATGTGTGTCTGATGTTGACATTACTCTAAAAAACTCTAATATCCACTCTTAATACTTTCTTTATACTTATTATTTCCTGTTGCCAGTAACTCAGTATAAGCTTCTAATGTATTTTAATGGAGTGAGCAGATTCTTGTGAAGATGTGTTGATAGAGAACTGTTTCATCAGCGTTGGTGATGATGGCATTGCAATAAAGAGTGGATGGGATCAGTATGGAATTGCTTATGGACGACCTTCGAAGAATATACTCATTCGAAACCTTGTAATTCGTTCCAATGTCAGGTGACATTTCCATATAGGCATGATCATTTACATTTCTATTCATGATTGGATGTGTCTGACAACAATTGCATCTCGGGGGTGTTATAGATGTTCAAAAAATCAAATCCCTTTTTTCTTTCTTACATTTGAGCAAATGTTCTTTGAGCATTGACAGTTGACCTGCTGATCAGCCACTTGTTGGTTTGATGAGGCATAACCTTTTTTTGGTCAATGATCGTTTTATTAACGTCTTGCAACTATTATTGAACTGAAGTTTAGTTGATTGATTGTCGCTAAGGGCCTAAGGCATAACACATAAAGAGACACTCAGACTTGGCCTCAGCTGGCAAGTGAGCATTCCAACTTTGAGACTGCACATATGAACACCTCAACTTGTCTTCCACTGTGTCAATTAAACACTCCAACTTACGAAACGATCATCTAGATACCTCCAAAATTGTGTCACGTCAGCTTAGGGTGTCCGCGAGACACAATGGGGACGAGTTGGAGTGTTTATTTGCCCGTTGAGGTGTCTAGATGTTCACTCACAAAGTTGGGAGTGCTTGCCAGTGGAGGCCATGTTTGAGTATATATTTATGTTTTATGCCAATAAATTACTAGGAACTAACTCTGGGTGAGCTACATGGCAGTGCTGGTGTATCAATAGGAAGTGAGATGTCTGGTGGAGTGTCAAATGTCACTGTGGAAAACCTCTTTATCTGGAACTCAAGACGTGCTGTACGCATCAAAACAGCACCTGGAAGAGGAGGATATGTTCGAGATATAACATACAAGAACTTGACATTCGAAAACGTTAGGGTGGGAATCGTCATCAAAACAGATTACAATGAACATGCTGACGAGAGTTTTGACCCCAAAGCTGTCCCATTACTGGAAAACATAAGCCACACAACGATCCACGGTGAGGGAGTTCGCGTGCCTGTTCAAATCCACGGTAGCAAAGAAATCTGGGTGAGAAACGTCACTTTCAGAGATATGTCGGTTGGGTTAACGTACAAGAAGAAGCATATATTCCAGTGTGCTTACATTCAAGGTCGTGTTATAGGGACTATCTTCCCTGCCCCTTGCAAGAACCTCGATCTGTATGACGAGCAAGGACATCTGATCAGACGTTCTGATGCTCAAAATGTGACAGACATAGATTACGACATTTGAACTGATTCCACGGACTGCCTACATAGTGGGAGCTTAATGCACCGGGCAGTGTTTTTTTTTTTTTTTTTTAACATTTTGTTCTCTGCATTATACATACAGAAAGAAGTCCTTTTGATGTATTCAAACCCACAGATCCAATGTAAAGAACAGTTCCTTTGTTCCTGTACAGAATCTTTGTTCCATAAAGTTAATGTTTTTACTAGTCCTTTGTGGTACATTAGTTTGGCTATTGTCACGCGTTCAAGCTATGAAAACATCCTCTAGCAGAAATGTTAGGTAAGGTTGCAATATAATAGATTCTTGTGATCCCGCTCTTCATCGGGTCCTGTGTCCTGTAGTCCACCAGACTCATTTTTTTTTTACATTAGTTTGGCTGTTGTCAGAGGCACAAGCTATGAAAACACTCTCTCGCAAAATTGCAGGATAAAGTTACGTACAATGGATCTCAGTGGTCTGGTCCTGCCTCTGACTTTGCATATAGTGGTAGTTTAGTGTACTGGGCTATCTTTTTTATATTAGTTTTGGTTATTGTCATCGGTTCGAGCGAAACATTCTCTTGTAGAAATACAAGATAAAACTACGTATAATAAAATCTTTGTGGTTTGATTTTTCTTTGGATTCCATGCATAGCAAGAATATAGTGCATCGAGCTGTCTTTTTTTACATTAATTTGGCTATTATTAGATTAAAACCAAAGTGACATATTTCTTTTATTACACTATTATTTTCGTTGAATTCTTTTTATTTATTATCATTGTTCTCATCAAATCTAACAAATACTTTATTAACTATTTGACGGAAATAAAAAATATTCACTTTTAACAAACTTAAAGAAACAAAATTACTCAAGAATATATAAATTGAATCCTTATCGATAAACATGACTTTTAATTTTATACAATCACTTAATTTAAATTTTAATAAAATAATTACTTTTTTTTTGGTAAAAAAAATTAATAAATATTACTATTATTAGTAGGAAAGAAGTTTTTGCATATTTTTTTTTTTTATCTTCCTTTTTTCCAGGAAGGTACACTTATGCACAATTTTCAAATATAGGAAAGTGCCTGGAAATTGTTTAACTCCATTAAGATAAATGTGGTGGTTTGAAAAAATTGTCTTCTTCCCTACAAAAAAGAATATAAAAATTAAAAAATTTACTCAACAATCTAGATTCTTTAAGCATTACTTTTGCAACAATAATTTAAGACATGGAGTATTTTTTTAAAACATTATTTAATTACTTTCGATTAAATATTAGTAGAATTTGTTGTCTTTATCAATTTGAATTCGTGTTGAATAAAAGAATCTATAATTAAAGAGCTTCTTCATTTCCAAAGTTTGCACTTGAGATTTATGTTTAAAGATGGGATCTGAATTTAATCGAGTCCACTTATAAATATTGTAAACAAGGTTTTTCATTTTAATACAACCGCGGCTAGAATTTACTTGGAGAATACATTTTGCAACATCTAAAGAATATCTAGATTGTTGACAAAGAAAATCCATCTACTTTATAAGATTTTATTATGACAGATCGATAACTCAAACCCATAAATCTTTTAACTAGTATTTAAAATTAAATATTACAAAAAAACAAAAAAAAATTAAAACAAAATTATACTTTTGTTCTATTTGTGAAAAGGAAGTAAAAAGGAATAAGCTAAGAGGTCATTGTTTCAAGATGTTTCGTGGAAACATCACCAAGTGTACAACACTATCTAGATTCCATTTTCATTAAGTGTTTTGATATTTATATTGTTTTATATAGTATTCGATATTCGAAAACATAATCAATACAATTTTTTTATCTCTTTAAACTTCACTTATGAAATTTCATTAGATATATTATTATCGTTATATTTATAGCTCAAACTCAACAAATCTTATTAAAAATAACGTGATCTTATTCATTTCACCGTAATTCTCTGCGATTCAAATATGTATTGAATAAGTGCCCTATCTTATTTTGTCCAATGCCTCGTGCAACATGTGTTAGCACTATATTTAACTATATTTATTGTATATAAAAAAAAATTGTAGATATATAGGACACCCATATTTTGGTTCCTTGTACTATTTCGTGTCCCCTTTTTTTCTCTTTAATTAATTCATTATGTACAAGCTCATTTATTCTTGTTTGACAATAATAAATATTCTATCGACATAAATTATGGCGGGATAATTTAGAATTTTTATATTTAATCAGAGATTTAGAGTTTAAATTTTTAAAAATAAAAATAATCAATTGGGAGTGTTTCTAGTAGAAATGTGTGTATAATACATAAATTAACGAGATTTCAATAACATTTGTATATGCATTAAGATATTTATTAAATATTTTTACTATAAATTTAAATATATTATTGTATATTAACTTGAGATCATGGTAAGAATTTGTAGACTGCCTTAGTACGTAGGCTTTATTGTGTTTCATTTGCTTATTATTGACTTTTCGTGATTAATCACATCTGACTTCTAAAGAAATTGATCATTTTCATGATAAATATAAATTAACAATGATAACATTATTATCATGATTATTCAAACTAATGATAAAAAAATCACGTTTAAAGTATTGTTTTTTCGCGAGTTTCACATAGCAATTATAAATTGTGTTTTTTTTTTTCTGCTTGAACTATCACTATATTTCATTTTCTTACCTGGACTATCATTATTTATGTATTAAAACAAACATCGAAGTTAACTAAGTACGTCAACATCTATCTATTGTTCCTTTTTCATACCTTAACTATCATCATCTATTTAAACTAGATGTGTTTTAATACATAAAAAGTACTTATTCAAGTAAAAAAAAAACTGAAAATTGTGATGTAAAACTCGTAAAAATATGATAATTCAATAATATTGTTATTATTAGTGGTGTGGTAGAGTGAAGTAGAGATAACATAAAGATTAAGGAGCACAAGTTGGTGGAATAAATTAAAAGTATAAGATTATATGCTAAGCTTAATTAAAAACATTATTTAACAAGTCACAATTAATAGGCTATAGCTTTTAGGTGAAGGACTTATATATTATTTAAATCATAAGTGGAAAATATAAGGAAAATTCGAGAATATTTTAGACCAAATCAACAACACGTTATTACTAATTATTTCTTATAATAAAAATAAAGAATCCAAGCACTCAAAAAAAGAATTTGGAGTCAATAATTATTATTTTTCAAATATTTTAGAGTCAAGTAATTTGGGACCATGAACTCATATAAGTCATATTCTGCGGAATTTCCATTTAATTAAAGATAATATTTGTACTATTTTTGTTTCTCAAAATTGATTTATATAGTTCCAATTTTATGTCAAACATGTGATTGGATAAATGAAATTCTAGAAAAAAACTTGACTTTTCTTGTGTTACATTTTTTTTTATGTTGAATAAGTAAACGATCCAAATTAATCAGTTTTATGTAGTTTTCTTGATGGTGACTTTTTTTTTTTTTTGTTGATAATATCATAGAGATAGGGTATTACATATTAATCCATTTATGATATTTCTTTCTCCGTTCACTTTTTATTTATCTAGTATTATAAATAAAGAGATCAGGATAAAAAGCACATCTGAACTATTACTTTTCAATGAGTTTCACACTTCAGCTATCAACTAATTAATTTTGAGGTGTGTTTTTATTCATAGATGGTAATAGTTTCGGTAAGAAAAAAAAAGAATAACAGATAGTTAACATGTGAAATTGACAAAAAATAATTGTTCATGTGTGTTTTTTATTTTAACTCACAAGTAAATTTTCATTTTTCTTTTATTTATTCACTTTAGTATATCGAAGAAAAAACACTATTATTTTGTCCTTGATATCAACTTACGCATATAAGTATTTATCAAATCAATGAATGTATAATCATTAATATAAATATACAGTAATATCACTTAAACATAATACATAAATGTATATATTCACTCTATTAAATTATTTAAATACAAGAAATTACATAAATTTAGTATAAACAACTAATGATGATAAATACTTTTTTCATCTCAAAATATGTCACGAGTAAAATGGTGTTAGATTTAAAATAAATGATATTACAACTTTAATGCCCCTTTATGTACTAGCCACAATTTAATATGTCACGAGTAAAATGGTACAACTTTAATGGTGTTAGATTTTAAATAAATTGATGGAGGTCACGTGAATTTACCTTTCATACCTTTATTTATGTGGATATAAATCTATCTCTAAATTCTTCTCTTTTAATATTTCATCGTGATTTAAGAATAACGTATTTCTCAAATAAGGATAATGTGAATTTTCTTGAGATTATTTATTCATTGTAAATGGATTTTGTGGATTTTAAGTATTTGATTGTCAAAAAAAGTTTGATCATATCTTACTATAACAAAAATAATTTTTAGCATCAATAAATATGTACATTAATAAAGAGAGCTAGAGCCTTTACTGACATTAGTTAATTGTCATTGAGTTTAATGTTGATATAGGCATTATCGACATTTATAAAGAGTGCTAATTACCTCTAAAAGAACACATTTAGTGGCAATTCAACCATTGTTGTTAATTAATTGCCGCTAAATATCATTTTTAGTGTAGTGTCTTGATATGATCTTTGTGATCAATATTTTATGAGTTTATAGACTTTTCGAGATGCATATTCAAGTGAGGTAGTGTTTAGGTAAATTGAAGTAGTCTCCAAGATTCCTAATTGAATTAAAAACTTCTGTGGTAGAATCCCACAAAATTTCGAATGTAAACGCCCCATAATTTTGTAATTTTTGAAATGACAAATTTCTGTTTGAAAAGTCGATTTATCGTAATTCATATCAGTCGTCATTAAGATATCGACGGATAATGATAATTAGTTGATTATACTAATGAATAACTATATAAAGTCGCTTGAAATTCTTAGATGGAAGTTAGAGGCTGAAGGGAGCTTTTGAAATAAAAATCTTAGGTGACGGTTTTATTATAACGAAGGTTTGACATAAAATATTATTTATGACTTGATTAGGATGAGCATATCTTAAAATACATAAGGAGTTAGAGGACCTTTTACATATCAAATTGAAGTTTTATGAGTCTAGTTTTCAATGGACTAAATCGTTTGTCAACCTGATATTAAAATAAAGAATTATAACTATTTTACGGCAGGCTATCCAACCAAATCGGGTTACGGATCAGGTTCTAAACATAAATTAAGAAATACCAATACGAATTGTGTGTTTTTGTTTGCAAATTCACTATCTTGATTTGATATAAGTAATACTTTTGTAATTAAGTTTATTTTGCCTTTCTAAAGAAATGTGAAGATTATGCACCTCATTCTCAAGCACCTTAAAAAATTGACCGTTTTATTCCTTAGGATATATTTAGTAAGAATAGATTCAATAAAGGCAATAATTTTATTCATAGCTATCCAACGATATTTGTCGATCCAATTACTGATAAAATACCATATCAATAACCTCAACTTAACATAATCATCAATTTCGCTTCTCCTTAATTTACTTTCATGGTCATCCAATTTTAGATATATTGTGTCCTAAATAAATCTAACTATTATTATTTGAATTTTTAGAATATTTCTTTCCTAGAAGTTTACTACTATCACACTTTTAAATAAGTATCAAAATTGTAACCACAAAACATAAAATAAAATTAAGTTATTTTAATAGTCAATTACTATAAGTTGATGGATTATTCAGACCTTATTGAAAGAACAAAAGAAAAAAGAAACTAAGAGAAAGTTAACAGAAAAGAGAGTGAATCTTATTAGCTCAATTACTGACTATTTAAATTTTATATTATACTACAGTGTGTAACTATTTCATTAAAAAAAAACTCTCACAAATAAATTGATTCTTTTTATAGATCAAGCATATAAAAATTCTTTTTTGATATGAGTGGTGGTATGATTCAATCTCAGCACTTGTCTCTCCACTACCCAGAGAAAAAAGAAGTTTGCGGATGCATTGGCAACACTCTAAAATTCTGTTAAAATATATGATCATCTCATCTAAAAAGCTTAAAATATTAATTGTATTATTAACGGCTTGTTGATAAGTATTCGATTCCACAACTTCGAATCTCCTCCCTCATTTCCCCTTCTCCTACCCCGAAAGGGCAAATATCGTAAATATAAAGAAGAATAAAGACACTTTACAAAATATTAGGTAACCGAGGAACATGCAATATACAGTGTCTTTTTTGGATTTTCCCAAGAAAGAGTACAAAACGTGTTTGAAATATATGTCTTTTTACTTTTTTGTTTTTTTCTTTTTGTCATTTAATTATTTCATTTCCTTTTCAAAATCAAACAGAAAAATAATTCAAACAAACATGTGTTTCTCATTAATAATAATAAAAAATTTTAAAAAAACCCCACACCCCATCCCCTCTACCCTACTCCTACCCACACCACCCCACCTCCTTATATATACACATTATACTCAAAACATATTTCTTCATCCAAACAGTTCACAAAAGCATTTCTTGATATTTCAACTTTTCAAAAATTTCATTTTTGTTGCCGGAAAAACAAGATGGGGTCATCGGAAAATGTGGGTTCCGGCAAGGTGACCGGACAGAAATCTCAGTTTTCTCAGACTTGTAACCTTTTGAGTCAATTCTTGAAGAAAAGAGGTTCTGTTGGAGATCTTAATAATCTTGGTATCTACAAAACTACTTTTGAACCAACTGGTATGTTCTCTTTTTTTTTTTTTGAAAAAAATGTAATTTTTTTGAACTTTTATAGATGTTTTTATGAATCATTTTTTGCTAGTATAATGTTTTTGGTTGTAAAGATTGAAGCTTTTTTTGGTTTTGGGGAGTATTTATTCATGTTTCTTGTTGCAAAGATGTACTCTGTTAGTTCCAATTTATTTGGCACTTTTTGGATTTTGAAATTTAAATAAGTCTATTTTTTACCATAGAGTTTTCATATATTTTTTAATTATTGTGATTTATAGTACTTTTTATATGTAGCTTACGAACATATAAATTTCATTTCAAAAAATATAAAGATTCCACGCGTACAGTCGAACTTAAACTGATTGGCTTTCGAAAAATGAAAAGTGTAGCTTTTTTGTTTTGGGAGAGAGGGAGTAGCTTTTTTTGGTTGTTGAATGGTAATATTAGTTCATGTTTTTGGTTGCGAAGATTGTAGCTTTTTTATTTTGTTTTGGGGAGTAGTATTTGTTCATGTTTCTGATTCCAAAGATGAGCTACAAGTTAACGAGTTCGACATAACTCAATAGTTTTGGTCAAAACTTTTTATTTTTGTTTAAATTCTTTACTTAATATGTAAATAGTACTAATTAATATAGAACAATAAACTATTTTTTCTACAATTTAGAACTCATAAAATCGAGATCCTAACTCCGCATCTCCTTTTTGGTTTTTGGAAGTGTTTTTCCATGCTTATGGTTGCAAAGATTGTAGGCTCTTCTAAGCAGAGCGGAGCTACAAGTTCGACACTACTCAATAGCTTTTGATCAAAACTTAAAAACTTTTAAACACAAATACAAACAGTTTTCTTGAAATTCCTCATAAACTTGAAATTCTAATTCCGCTATGTTCTTATGTTTCTGGTTACAAAGATTGTAACTTTTTCATTTTTGGTTTCTGAAACTGATTAAACTTTCCATGTTTCTTGAAAACAGGATCTCAACAAACAGCTACCACCACTACAACTACTATGAATTTGTTACCAATGATTGAGAAATCAAGTGATTCATCGTCGTCCGTTGAAACAAATCTTCAAAAACCCATGAATCTTTTCCCTCAAGAATTTGATTTCTCCAAAGAACAATCCACAAAAAAGACTGAATCTTGGATATCTGATCAACCAGAAAAGGCACAAATGACCATTTTTTATGGTGGACAAGTCATTGTTTTTGATGATTTTCCAGCTGATAAAGCAAATGAAATCATGAAATTAGCAAACAAACAAAACCCCACAAACAACTTCACTTATACTATGATGAAGAATCAAAAAACAGCTGATCAATGTGGTGCAAATTTTGGTAACAAATTGATTCAAGAACTCCCAAAAGTGTCAATGCCACAGCCTTCTGTTGCTGATTTACCAATCGCGAGGCGGAATTCACTTACAAGATTCTTGGAGAAAAGGAAAGATAGAGTAACATCAATTGCACCATACCAAATCTCCAACAACAAGAAATCCAAGAATGAGGAAAACAAGGCATGGTTGGGATTAGGTGCTCAATTTGTTAAAACTGAGCAATACTTTTAGTTACTATTCTTGGTTTTTTTTCATTTTTGATGATTGAAGAAGGGGAGTTTTGACGTGGCGTAACTGGTAAAGTTAGTGTTATGTGATCAAGAGGTAACAAGTTCGAGCTGTGGAAAGCTGTCAGAGCTTAGTACACCAGATTGCCAATTATAGGCCTATTGCTTTGATATACTACTATTAGATGACCAAGTTTTTGGTTTTTTTTTTCTTTCTTTTTTTGGTTGGATTCAAGATTGATTGAAGCCACTTTGATCTAACTATGATATATTATTTTTTACATTTTTTTGTAATCAAGACTAAGGATGTTTGTTGTTAAGTACCTCATATCATATATATATTTGTACTATTATTTAAACTCATCAAGGTTCATTGCTTTTGTTTTTAGTGTCTTAAGGCAAGTTACTTTGTCTTTCTATTTGTATTTGTGTTGTGATTTTCTTGTATGGCTCTAGGGTTTTTTCTTGAAATAAAGCAATAAATTGATATCATTTTCAAGATTTGAACTTATGGGATGAGCTCAAAGTATTGCTCGAACTCTTAAAAATGTAAATCAGGCTCGTGTAAATCCTCCAATAGTAATACAATTTGGAGGATTTGACACGAATATGACAACATTTTTGGAAATTTCAAGCAACATAGACTTAAATCATAGATTCGGAAATCATATAAGATCAGAGTTCAAATTCTAATAGAAACATGAATTGTTAGGTGATTTATTTTAACCTTGATGTGTAAAGTTATTAAGTATCTAGTGAAATAGTCAACTTACACAACCAACTAGTCTAGACACATCGTTATAAAAAAAAATGCATATACAAAATAATATGAACTTAAAAATGGGAAATGGAAATAATAATTAAACAAGGTACACCTATTAGTAGGGTAAGGTCAAAGATGCCTGCTAGAAATTTTATATTATGATTTATAATTTGATATGTGTTTCACGTGATATGTTATATTGTATAATTGATTTGGTATGACCATATTGTTGGCCTCCAATAATTGACCAAATACATAATTTCTGAAAATTTTGCACATTTTGCTTTGTTCTTTGGCCAAACTCTAATAATGTTTACAATACCTAATTAAAGTCAGAAATTGGTGGCTATTTTTCATTCAATTAAATGCACTCATCTCTATTACGAAAATGAAATGACGTCCCAACTTGGTACGAGATCAAGACTCCTTACGATTTACACCAACGATAGTATTGAGTGGCAAGAGATTGATTGAAATGGCAGATCCAAACTCTATAATAACATATATTTCATTTACCAAATTCCTATTTATTTTATTTTATTTGTTTTTATTCAATTGAAAAGGCCATTTAGCTAAAGAACATTTGTAATGTGACCATAAAAACATATTTATCTCCCCTCAAATTTGACCAAATCTTCCCCTTCATATTCTTACATTCAGGGGGGGGGGGGGGGGGGGGGC
>JAJOOR010004328.1:0-27603 GCA_036250505.1 Solanum acaule
GTCCCCCCCCCCCCCCCAAAAAAAAATAGTAAATCAACTTACAAAAAACACATGCATCCCCAAAATCACCTGAATATAAATAAACCATAAAAAGCTAAAAACAGTTAGAAAAGGTTGATGAATTCAACAAAGAAAACAAAAAAGTACCAGACAATATAATTAAAATTATTTAAATTCAAACTCTCTATAAGGCTACTTGTAATCATATAAGTATTAAATAAGCAAAGTTTCCAAATACAAATAAGAACTGACAAATTCCAATTTGAACAACAACAAATGGAGTATCAGACAAAAAAAATCATTTACATCTACACTTATCTATAAGGCTAATTTTGATCATAGAATCAACAACAACATACCCAGTGTATTCCCATAGATGGGATCTAGGGAGGATAGGGTGTACGCGGACCTTTCCCCTACCTTGTAGAGATAGAGAGTTTGTTCCTCGGCTTGCTAATTCTAATCATATACCTACTGTTAATAAGCAAACCTTTCCAGTTTGTACACTACACACAAGGACACAATGCATCTTATTACAATGGAAAAGTCCAAAAGGGAGTTCAATTAAAAGTTAAAATAGTTCATAAACCCTAATTAAATGAACTTTAAGCACCGTAATACAGAACAAAAACTGAATCTTACGAAACAAAACACAAAACAACAATTTACACAACGATAACTAAGGCTAGTTGTAATCACATATAAGTATTAAATAAGCAAAGCTCCAAATACAAATAAGAACTGACAAATTCTAATTTGAACAAAAACAATTAACCATTTACATTTACACCATCTATAAGGCTAATTGGAACCATATGCGAATACGAATTGAAGAGTTCCAATTTGTACACACAAGGACACAAATGCATTTATTTGTTTTTTCTTTCTTTTTTTGATAAAAATTATGTTTGAACCAGCTTGCACACACCTCCAACTAATTCCACAAAATACCCTACACCTCCCACCAACAACTGGTATTAGGTAACTCTATCGCTAAAACAATTTGGAAAGAAATCACCTAGTTCTTTTTTAATCTCTACAGGGATTTGAAATAAGACCTCGTAATTCTCAACACACTTCATTGACCAGTACACCACACCTTGGGTGCCACAAATGCACCTTATTGCAATGAAAAAGTCCAAAAGAGAGTTCAATTAAAAGCTAAAATAGTTCATAAACCCTAAATTAGACAACCTATAAGCACCGTAATACAAAACAAAAACTGAATCTCAATAAACAGAACAGAAACCAACAATTTACACAACGATAATTAACCAAAAAAAAAACGAAAAAATAAATAGGTTTTCTGGTTCTTCCATTAATACAGTTGTAAAAAGGAGAATTAGAGAGAAAAAGAGATCGGACCTATTTGCGAAGAACTCCTCGAGTGAAACTTTGTGAGGGAAGAACAAAAGCGCATCACTTGCTGGCTGCACTTGGAGGGCAAATATTGGGTTAAAATATTAATAAGCAAATAAGAATCAAATTTTGAGGGAACAAAAATTAGAATTATGAAAACCACCCAATTTTTTATTTTTTTTCATTTAAACTATCTAATATTCTCTATTATAAAAATATATATATATTCGTTACAACTTTTTTGAGAATAAAGTTGATTTTTTTTCGATTTGCTTTGATGTGTTTTTCCTTGAGTTTGGGGGTCTACGGAAAACAATCACAAATAGTCTATTTTAGCTTTTGAGATAGAATAAGATTTGCTTATACACTTTATTATTTTCATACCACACTTGTGATATTATATTGGATATGTGATGTTGTAATTATTTTAGGAATAAGGTTGAATTATTATTTTTTTGTATTATTCAAAATTTTACAATTAGTATTTTGGTCTAAATATTAGTTATGTTGTTAGAATAAAGTGTCGTTTATTTTTAACAGAGCTCTAACATGATGGTGATTTTTAACCTTGATCTAAAAACGACCTATAAAGATGAATTTTTTTTCATAATTAAGGTATCGCCTAATGATCAATGAGGTTGGTTGGTCTCAAGTTTTAGTAGAGGTAATATTATTAGATTTCTTTTTCATTTGTCCATCTCTAGTTAATAAAATTATTTAATACTCGATACCTATATCGGTGTGAAATAGCTGATAACCCATAATTTGGTATAGGTGAGTGGAAATTGTGACCCTAATATTATAGCTTATAAGAAAAACATGAACATTTTTTTCTTGAAATAAGTAAACCTATCAAGCTATTTTATGAGATATGGGACTAAATCATTGTAATTGTAGAGGATGTTGTATCTTGTATGCATATTTTCAAATAGAGCTCTATTAATGGCAAACTCTAATACAAGATGATTTGCTATCGACATAATTATAAATATTAAAATTTAGCGATTTCAAATAGTACATATTTTTTTATTATTTGAGGAATTTTCGCAAAATAGTCACTATAATAAATTTAATTATGCTACATAGCTATAGTTTGCATATTTACGGGTTATAGCAACAGTTTAAGTTGCCTCGTTTGTATAATTCGCGGATACGTTTGTATAATTGAGTTGTTTTTGTATAAACACAAAATAACGAATGTATACAAACACAAACATATAAACTTTAAACAGTTATACAAAATTACATTATAGAAAAGTCATACAAATTTCGAATTATACAAACTCGAAACTCTATCCCACATAATTATCACTAAATGTTAGTCGCGAATAATAATTAACTAAAATTATAATTATACTAACTAATTAACTAGTATATGTTTGTTTAACTATGTAATTTCCCCTTATATTATTTATTTTAAGAAAGTTTAATGTCATATATTGCTTCTTGTCATATTTAAATGTTAACCGATAGCTTTCATTTCACGCCGGAAAATTGATTATTTTGATGCATTATATTATTCCTTCCTCTTCTTCCATATCTTTTATTGTATTTATATATTTTCTTCCTTTTTTAATATAAGAGAATTATAATCGTAATTTTTTGAGTGTATATAATATAAACTTCGTTTTAGAGTAGTACTCTGCAAATTACATAAGAGAAGTAAATTGTACTAGACAAATTCTATGCGACAAACTCAATCAAAAAGGCATGTAAAGGATTTCAGACTTGAAAATCTAAATTTAGGAGAACCCCTCAACCAACTTGGTCATTCTTGTGTGTATTGTGCGTCTACACCTTATTAAAAAGTTATATTATTATGCTTCTTTTTTTATTAACCAAAAGTTATGTTATTCTCTTCCTTCTTTAATTCTTGTCATGGGGAAAACAACACCATGCTTTTCACATTGAACTGCTTTATTGCGAAGCTTTATGATTTATATTATGGCAATGGCATCTGACTTTTTCCATCGTTACTAAAGCAAAATAAATTAAAAGTTATACTAATATTCAATGGTCCACTCATTTAACATAAGCATACAATTAAGTGAATGAAGACGTACATGCTTCAGCACGAGCTTCCTCTTATATAATAAGAGAATATATATATATATATATATATATACCTTAACTAGTTCTTGACTTCGTCATGACAATTAATGTAAACGACATATTACTCTGTCCAGATTTTAACCTAGTGATAAAAGTGTAGCGTATAATATATGAGTCACGCCATGTCTCGAGTTCGAACCATATGATGCAAATACAAATTTTTTATATTGAATAAGATTTTTCCTTGTTGGTCACAAGAAGAAAGTAACTTCAAATGTGCTTTGATATATAACTTATAATATTACATATTAGGTAAGTGCATTTCACATTGTCAAGTGATTCTTATATGCACTTTAAAGATTGTGCTCTCCCACAAATCACATTTTTCTTTCTTTATAATAGATTCTTTTCTTATAGGAAATAAAAAATAACATACTATTCTGGAATGCAACTCATGCAATGGAATAAACACATGAAACTTTTACAAGTAAAGTCAAGGTAATATAATTATTTTAAAGAATTAATGATCAAAAACATATATAAACTCATCTTTTCACAAGTTTTAATATATAGTTAAAACTATTCATTGTTATTTACCTATATATACTATCAATTCCTTTATATTAAAACACGCATCAATGTTGAGTTGGCCAATATGCGTATGTATTTTGAGTGAAAATAATATTTGGTCAACTCAGCATCAAGCTAAGATGTGTTTTAATACAAAGGGAGTGATAGTTTTTTTTTAAAAAAATGGGGGTAGGGGAAGGAGAAACGGGGGGAGGATTACAATGTGGAGAATCGAACCCTCACATCAAGTAACCAAACAACTAAGCTACTAGTGTAAAAGGATCCATAAATAGTTAAGGTATGAAATCCGGAAAAAGATGATAGCGTAGATGAAATTTGGACCATTTACTCTACTTATAATAAATCTCTTTATAGAGTCCATGCTTTTGTTATAACTATGATTTCTTTTCACTAGCAAGGTAGTAATTATGCCCATTAAGATAGTAATTAATGAAGAGAGTGAAAATCCCTAAGAGCCTATGTGTTTGAAACTCCGATGGATAATAAGTTGGCCCCTATATCTACTATCAGACTTTTGCCTATGATAAATTTTAGACACATGACGTAATTTTAATCAACACATCACAAGTTATACTCTTAGCACTTAGACTAAAGGTAATTAATGTAGAGAGTAAAAATCCCTTAAAAGCCTATGTGTTTGAAACGCCGATGAATAATAAGTTGGCCCCTATAACATAATCAATGTAATTTCATAAATGTACAAAAAAAAATTCCTATTAAAGCCACTTGATTAGAGAGTTACCAAAAATATGAAATTTACCAATTTAACTTGAGAAAGTTATAAAGGGGAACGTGTCATATTAAAGATGGTCAACCAACGTACATATATGTGTCTTCTAATACCACGATGAGGCTCATGATCCCTTTTTCAGCAAACTCAACAATGAATATCGATCGAGCATTACTCCATCATTATGTACCATATTTCAAAAACAATTAACTCTAAAAAAACTTCAAATGAAAATTTGCAAGTGTAATTGTTTCCAATTATTTCAAGATTTTTACTTTAATGATATTTTTGTGTCATGAACTACATCATGCCTATGTCAGCCAAAAACAAAGAGAAAAGTAAAAAAGTAAAATTAAAGATGCTTACTTATAAATCAGCCCTTTTTCATTATTGCTATACTATTGTAGCTTTTTCGTTTTTGATACACCACAAAATCTTTGAAGCTTCACAAAGATTATTTTCTTTTCTACAATTTTTATTTTTTTAGTTTTGCATCCATATTCAATATTCATATTGAGACTAACTAATTCAGAGTTATACTAGAAAACTCATATCGAGAGTAATACACTTTCCGTTAGTAGGTATTTTGTATTCCAGGCTTAAACTTGAGACAAGGAGTAAAAGTTTTTGTGTAAATGGTTCTCTTTTCACCTTACAAGAATTTCCATCAACTATAGTTGAACTCATTCAGAAAGAACAGAAATTACTCAAAGTGTTTGAACAATCAAATTTTCCATTTAAATGATTTGCTTTCTACAACAAAGGAATTGCTTTTTCTTTCATACACACTCAAGTTGTCTCTCTTCCATAATTCTTTTGAAAAGGAACCTTAGTGTAACCGGTAATTAAAGTTGTTGTCATATAATCAAGAGGTCACGGGTTTGAGCTGTGAAAATATAGTTATCTCTTGCAGAAATATGGGATAAGGTTGTGTACAATATACCTTTAATTTGTGGTCCAATCCTTCCTCGGCCCTGCACATAACAAGAGCTTAGTGCACTGAACTGCCTTGTTGTAATTCCATTTGAGATTTAGGCGTAAGTGTTGTATATTTGTACAAACATATTATCTCAATGAAGATTAAGTAACTCTAACTCAACTTGTTAGACATAATAAATAAAAAGAGGATTTAAATCAAAACATGATTAGTTATTGCATGTTAATTACTATTTATTTTAATTAGGTTATACCAATCTATGTTTATTAACATAAATTTTTACAATTGAATATAAGTTTTATATATATATAACATTACTATTAGCGAATTTTAATGCATATCAACATATTTATATGTAATCATCTAATAAGTGATATATATGGTCGTTTAAATAAATTCCGTTCAGATAACCTGATTGTATAAATATCTTTTACTCGGTCAACAATAAATAAAACTCATTAGCCAAAAGATGTCTAAACATGAAAAGCTGGCCACATTTGTAAAGGATTTTCTTGCAAATGTGACCCAACCAGCTGACCCAATATTAGTAGAAAGCTTCAAAAGGGGCTAAATGTTAATGATGAAAAGTTTTAAGATGAGAATAGAGGCACATTCAAGTAAATTCTCTCATCATAATTTGAAAAACTTCAGTTTCTCTAAGTAATAAAGTAGCAGAAGCGAATTCAGAATTTTAAATTTGCGCGTCCCAAACTATAATAATCTTATAGTATATATATATATATTCAAATATAGCTTCTTGTCCTTTCTTTCTACTATTACATGCAGATTTCAAACGAGTATGATCAACACCAATGGCCTGTTGTCTCTTCTTCTTCCTCTTCTTCTTTAGCTATCAAAACAAGAATAATATATTGTCATCAATGCAAATGAACTAATACAAGGAGCTTACTTGCCAATTTTTTGTGAGAGAGAAAGAGAGAGTGCATGTATCACGGACGAAGTTACAGTTCTGCTTCTGGTTCGATAATGTTTATAACAAAACCTTGAGTTGAGGGGAATGAAGCCTGGTCCGAGATCATTTATATGATGAAGGATATATGGTCACGAACCAGACAACATTCTCCTTAACATGATCTTGTTTAGTTTCCTCTTCTTTTTTTTAAACAGTGACGATTCATATAGTTGACCCTATTTTGCTCAGGCCGGACCAAAGACATAACTTTCCTTTTCTCTTTTTTTGGGGAAGGGTTTTTCTTTGAGACTAGAGAGTATAGACAACAAGAGAAAAATAGTTGCATGCATAGTTTAGTGTAATTTTATTTAATTCAGAAGCCCTTAATATATAAGTGAGAAGAGACTATCTTTTTTTTGTTTTGTTTTTAATCATTAGATGGATTGTAATTTCCTCTTTTACTTTTTTGATAGATGTTTCTATAATCATGACTTTGACTAACAAATGACCTAAGGTTGTCTTTAGACTATATGCATGGCTATAGTTGCCCTTATAAGTATAGATAATAATAATAAATATATATATATATATATATATATATATATATATAAAATTGAAATTAGCTATGAATTTCGTCGTTAATTTATTAATTGCTCATCGTTAATAAAAAAAATTGATAATACATTGCCAAATAGGATTAGCGAGAAAAAAATATTATTTAGTGACATAATTTATCTTTTGTTACTAATTCCAAAATTTTAGTACTGAATAATTGAAATTAAAATTCCCCCATATTTTAAACAGATACTTAGTTTAAGGTATCTTTCTTGTTCTTTTATTGAGGAACAAAGACAACTCTTAAGGGGACAGCATTGAGAACAGATATTATTATTGGTTTAGTTTAGACTTGCATGGCTACTTGTCCTTAATATAGGTAATAATAAGTCATGTCCCGTAAAACTTCAAAAGAATCATTCTTTATAAATCAAGTATATTTAAATAAATGATGCATTAATTCAGTCATTCGGTGTACCAAAATAAAGGTTCAATTAAAATGATTAGGTATATATATACATCACATTTGACATCTACGTACGTAAGGTATAACTCAACTATCATCAGCAAATATTACAAATTATAATTCTTGTCATGTTGATATATGATTTTAGAAAATACATTTTGAAATATCAGATAAAGTTCACATAATTTGAATTTCGAAAAGCAAAGTATACCAAATAAGACTAAAAGGAATGTTATTTATAGATTTTTCGCTATCTTAATAAAGTCGATGAAAAGAGTTCCTTAATTCAAAGTAAATAAGGCGTAAGTTTAAATCATGCATGCATGATGCATGCCCTATGCAACTCATAAATCCATGTTCTATTCAGTTAGACGTTGTGTATTCTGAATTGAGAAAGTACTTCTGAAATAAAGGGATGAATATAGAGTATAATATATGGATACATTCAAATTACATATTTCTATTTTATAAGGAATTGTTTTAGTGGACTTGTAAAAAATTTAGAAAAAAAGAATGGGCTTGCGCGTGTGAAAAATGGAGCTGATAGCAAAAGTGGATGATTTATCATCCTTGTGTGTGAGACTAGATACAAAAGTCCGGACAAATTCAAGCCCAATATATATATTATTTTATTTATTTTAATTTTATAATTTTGTTGTCAATTATTTTTATAATATTTTAAACATACTTTATAAATTATACCTGTGGCACATGTGATATTTTAAAAGTCCTAATTTACAAGCAGCCACAATATATTTAAAATGATTAAATTATCTTCGATAGTTGATATTTCTGGGAAGCACACACGTCGATCGAGACTTGTGCTTATTCCCTCTTATATATTAGTAGTGATGATAATTTAAACGTACTTTTTAAATAGTTTTTTAAAAACAAAGACCGTACTTTTTAAATAATTTATGTGGCACATGTGATATTTTGAGAGTCCTAATTTGCAAGCAGTCACAATAAACCTAAAATAACTAAATTATCCTCGAAGTTAATAGATATTTTTGGGAAGTACACACGTCGACCAAGACATGTGTGCGTATTCCCTCTTATATATATATATATATATATATATATATATATTAGTTCTATTTATACTTTCAAATAATTACGTATCTTATCACTGAGTAAGAATTTTCTACCATATATTGAGGAAGATATATTTGGATTAGAGCTGTCAAAATGGGTTGGCCTAACCCAACCCAACCCTAATGGGCTAGAGAGTTAAATGGGTTGGGACGGGCTAGCCCTTTTAATTAAAGGCCTATAAAATAGCAGCCCAACCAGCCCTAAGCGGGCCACGGATTGGGACGGGTTGGCCCTTCAACAAAAAAATGGACAATATTGGCCTTAGAAAGAGTACGAACGTTGACATCTGATGAACACAACATCAATACATACAAAAATTCATTCATGAATTACACATACTTCAGTGAATATTTACAAAACAGAAGCATAATAGCCAATATACAACATTAATAAGATTTGTCCGAACAAAAAACAGTAAGTAATCACTATTTTCATAAACAAGATAATAAAGGAGAAGTGGAAAATTAGGCATAAAAACAAGAAAGTAGAAGAGGTCAAAGATTCATAGTTATAATGGAGTAATAGGCTTGGGCTAATAAGAAAATTAGTGGGCTAATGGCCCTAAAATGTAAAAGATATGCAAAGAAGTTAAACTTGATTTTATATTGATATTTTAATAATATTTATTGACAAAATCTTAACAAATAAAACACTAATTAAAATATATATATAATAATTTTTTTTAAAACTCACAGCCCATGGGCTAGCCTCTGAGGCTTGCAGGTTGGGCCTACAAGGCTAGTGGGCCAAAAAGCCTCATTCCTAAATGGGCTGAAAAAATTAAGCCCAACCCTATTCAATTCAAGGATTGGGTTGGGCCAGCCTAGCAAGCCAAACCCATTTTGACAGCTCTAATCTGGATATATGTATTTTTGCTACCAGATACACTAGATGGGGAGGAAGTCGAGCGAGATAATCATATATCTCATATACATGTGAATCACACTAGATACATGTATTTGGTATACCAGATACATAGGAGAGTGACATACGAGATGGGAGGAAGGCGTGCGAGATTTGTTATGTATCTCAAATACATGTGAATCCACTTGAATATAGTGTATACAATTTTGATCTCATGTATCTCAAAATATATGTATCTGAACGTACCAAAATCTGATAAGATTCATAATATTACTTCTAAAAATGATTTTAGAAGTCTGTGAGAAGAGAGACAAATTTGATTAAATAAGTGACAAAAATTAAATTATAAAGAAATTTCTAATACCTTAAAAGACATTTTTGACCATTTTCCATAATTATAATGACCATACTAAGCAATAAAATTCACTACACATGTCATGCACTAATTGGTTTAAGCAATAATTGGAGCTTTTACCCATCAATTTGAACTTCCTTTTTTTTCTACACTAGGGTTTCAATTTTGAGATTCTACCGGAATGTAAGGCGTTTAGGCTTGAAATCCATAAATATAATACTTGTTCATAAAGTATATTGCAGCAATATTCAACTCTCTTGGGTCACAAAAAATTTAGTTGAAAAAATCAAAGGTAAGTTTTTTCCCATCAATTTGGAGCTTTAGAATGACTAATTTTCAGTTTTGATTTTGTATGTAAAATAGTTCATACTACTAGAATCAAAGGTTTTTTGAACAGTGAATCAGTGGAAAATTTATGCTATAAAATATGATTTTTTTGACTCATTTCCCAACGAACATGCTCAGTACGAGTGGGACATAGATTATTTAGTGAACTAGTGGAGAGCTTTCTAATTTTTTAATATGAAAACATAACTTTTCTTTTTCTGTGTGGAAATAGCTACGAACATTTTTCAGTGCGAAAATAGTGATTTTTTAGTAGTGTCAATACTTGAAAAAGTATGAGCAATCATTGTTAGTGAGCTATATTCTGGTTGTTTATTTTGGTTTCTTGACCACCAAGTAATTCATATGCATAGAAGCGGATTAAAGATTTAAACTTTATGAGTCTGAATTCGGGGTTCTTTCACAACTTGTTTGATTTAGTGGTTCAACAACAACATAAGTAGTATAATGCCACGAATGGGGTATGGAAATGATAGGATGTATGCAGAATTTTGTGGGTTGTAGTTGAATATTTGTGGTTATTTAGTGTATCTTTAACACGTATGCTTAGTTCGAGCCAAAGTTTTTGTGTTCGAATGAACTCATAACTTATGCTCTACATACACCCCTAATTGGGTCTCAACTCACAAGCATTCTAGTTGAAAATCAAGGTAAGTCTTTTCATCAATTTAGAGCTTTGTATGACTGTTGCAGGTCTGATTTTGCATATATATTTGAATATATTATATATATGAGAATTATTGTTTGTTACCTCCACTATACACTCTATCCTCCCTAGACCCTGCTTGTGGGATTACACTGGGAACGTTGTTGACCCCAAGTCATGAATGCACCACAAAGCTTACTACTTGCTTCCCTTTTTCACTTATTCAATTTGCTTGAAAAAAATATGGTCAATTTCTCTTCCTTGTTGATTTTACTTTTGTGTGTAACTGGTTCATCATGTCAAGTAATTCATATACATTGTGCTCAATCTATAGGCATCTTCCTTTTTTTATCTTTTTATCTTTTTGGGGATTCAACCATGTGGTATCTAGGATCCACTAGTTCAACTAATCCGAATTTGCGTGTCACGGGCTCTAGTTAAGTTCCCACAAGGAATTACTTCATCTCTAGGTCTTAAACCCCGAAACCTTTGGTTAAGGGCGCAAAGAGAACCATCCATTATCTCACCTCAACCCTTGGTGGTAAAATCTTCCCCCTTAGCACGTCAGTTATCAAATAAGTGAACTCTAATTTTCTCTTGAATTTTTGATGTACTGTGCCCGCTTCAGCCAATCAATTAGAAATGAAAATGATTATTAGTTGAAATAGAGCTGTTTTCACCACGGCTTTGATGTATAGTAGAATTTTCCCCTGATTTGGCTAATAATCGTATGCTTTTGTTGCTTGAAAGGTTTCTTCCGTGTGTCATGAATTTGGGATTATACTTGGTATGTTGTTGTTGTTTCCTTTATGAGTTTTATCGTGGTGTATAACCAGTTTAGTTTGTTTTTAGGAATTCTTCAGGAGGCGAAACAACAAAGAAACAGAACAATGTGGTACCATGTGGCAAAACCATCTGAGTTTTTGGTGATCACTGGCAGAGGAATTGATGAATTGAAGATTGCAAAGAAAGCCCTGGTATTGCCATTTCAAAAATGCACTAGAATCGATGTTTCCCCTGTAAATTACACATTTGAAGTCAATGCCATGAGCACCGAAAAACTATGTTTCCTACTCCCTGCCGTTTTCACTGTTGGTCCTCGGGCTGATGACCACAACAGCCTTGTCAAATACGCGAGGCTTCTTTCTCTCCATCAGCGCAATTCTCATGATGTCAAGGAGCTTGTTCAAGGCATCATTGAGGGAGAAACGCGTGTCTTGGCTGCTTCAATGTCGATGGAAAACGTCTTTAAAGGCACAAAAGATTTCAAGCGCGAAGTTTTTGGGAAGGTTCAGGTGGAGCTCAACCAATTTGGACTTCTGATATATAATGCTAACATTAAGCAACTAGTTGACGTCAGAGGCCATGAGTACTTTTCATATTTAGGCCAGAAAACTCAAATGGAAGCAGCAAACAGGGCAAAAGTTGATGTCGCTGAAGCAAAAATGAAGGGTGACGTTGGAGCCAAACAGAGTGAAGGATTTACAATTCAAAGTGCTGCAAAGATTGATGTTGAGACGAAGGTAGTAACCACCCAAAGACAAGGTCAAGGTAAAATGGAGGAGATTAAGGTGGGATCAGAAGTTAAGATTTTTGAGATTCAGCAAGAAGCTGAAGTGTCTGAGGCGAATGCGAAACTCGCAACTAAGAAGGCAGCATGGTCACAGCAGGCAAAGATGTCAGAGGTGGAATCTGATAAAGCCGTGGCAATACGAGAGGCTGAGTTGCAGCAAGAAGTCGAGCAAAGGAATGCCTTGACTAAGACTGAGAACTTCAAGGCTCAATTCCTCAGCAGAGCTAATGTAGAATATCATATTAAGGTGAGTCTTAATTGTATAAGTGTGTTTCAGTTCATGTATCTGTTTTATTTTATATGACACTGTTTCCGGTTTAGTCTACTCCAAAAGGAATGACGCCTTCTTATATTTGAAAACTCTTTAATTTTGTACTTCCCGTTTCATTGTCAATGGCATGCTCTTACATCAATAGAAATGTCAAAAAATGTTTAAGACCAGAAGTTATAAGGTTACTTTTGATCGGTACAAAAAATCTTTCTTTCTTTCTTAAACTTGGTTCTCTGACACCAACATATAAAATGAAATGAAGTATAGTTCTTTTACTATCCATTGATGTTTCCAATGGATCCGATCGAATTTTTCTTCACTTTGATAGTTCAATGGTCTCTAGAATTTCTTTTTACATTTGGCCAAGGGAAAGGATCTGAGGCCCTCGAATAATTTAACCTCTCTGATAAGCAGAGGCAGAGCCAGGTAGGGCCGAAGGGGTTCCAGAAAATTACATTGTTTATGTATGGTTGAAATTATTTCTTATGTATATATAGTAGATGTTGAAACCCCTGTGGCTTCTACGTGTGTTGGCCTTTTCAAATTTTGAACCCCTTAAATCCTGTTTCTGCCACTGCTGATAAGCATTTAACAGATATTAGATTTAATATATAGTTAATGTTCTACTCAAAAGTGGCTTCATGGTATGACATTGTGATCTATAGAATTAGAATGTCAAAATCTTATTATATATGCTTGTAAAAATCCAGGTGCAAGAGGCAAATGGGGAGTATTACCAAAAGCAAAAAGCAGCTGATGCAATACTATATGAGAAAGAAAAATTAGCACAGGCTCGAAGGGTTGAATCAGACGCTGAAACATATGCGAAAAAACAAGCTGCAGATGTTGCGCTTTATACCAAGACAAAAGAGGCTGAAGGACTTCTGGCTCTTGCAGAAGCAGAAGGGATTTACATACGCACACTGTTGTCAGCACTGGGAGGAAATTACATCGCGTTGAGGGATTACTTGATGATTAACGAAGGAATATACAAGGATATCGCTAAGTTCAACGCGGATGCTATCAGAGGACTGCAACCAAAGATCAATATTTGGTCAAATGGTGTAAGTGAAGAGGAGATGAGTGATGGAACGATTGCACGAAAAGGAAATGGAGCTATGAAGGAGATGTCCGAACTTTATCGGGTAATCCCTCACTTGTTACAGACTGTGAATGAGCAAACTAGGATGCTGCCTCCACCATGGCTGAGTACTTGCAGCACTAACAAGGCCACACCAAGTGAATCAGCTTAATGGTTTCTCACATAACCTTGATACCTATCTTGCAAGCAAATATTGTTGGTTCATTGGGAAGTGAGGGAATTAATTTTAGATTACTATGCTTAAGTTAGTATGATGTTCACAAAGACTACTTTTTCCTTGGTATCACACTTGGTCTAGTGGTCAATAAAATGGTTGAGAATCTTGAGTACTTAGGTTCAAATCTCAAGGTGATTTCGTCATATTTGCCCAAACTTTGGTGGATAAAGTTATCTTGTATTTATGTTGGTGGGAGATAGCATGTGTTCCAGAGAATTAGTTAATGTGCACGTAAGCTAATCCGGACACCATGTTTATAAAAAAAGTGTTTTCTTTCTCTTTTTGTGGGGTGATAAATGTTAGGAACTTAGACTACAATGGCAAATTCCAACAGCTTGTACATCAAATTAAGGTTGTGATGGTGTGGTAAGTATTATTCATGTGAGTTCGAGTTTCGTGTATGGAGTTGTCTTTGACAGTAAACGCTTTACCCCAAAATGGAACTTCTCGAACAATGGTGGATGTAGTTGTTTGACATAACCTAGTATTTTTAATGCGAAAGTATAAATGTGTGTGTAAATTATGAATTCAGCTCTACGGGCCTTAAAAGTTTGAATCCATCAAATTTAGCTTATGAATCCGCCCTCATTAATCTAAAGTATACATATACAATGATTAATAACAATTCTTGTACTGCACGTACATTATTAAATTTAATACAGTATTTTTTAGGTACATTTGCGCATTAAACTACGTGACGCATGTGATGTGCTATCATAATATTTAATTACTTCAATACTTTAATCAATTATCTGTATGTTATTTCCTGGTATTTTCTTGTTTATAATGTGAACATTAGAAATTCTTTAATTGACGTTTCTCATTATATTCTTAAATTTTACACACACATTTCATGTTCATTTTGTCTATATATTGAATTATTTACTTGGCCTTTTTATATATTTCCTTTTTTATATTTTGAATTTCTGATGAAAATTTTAACTTCGTCACCGAAGAATACGACTCGTGTAACTCGTTAGCGTCTTGGATCTTCACCTATAGTGTTTGATTTTTATGACTTATTGTACCAACATTTATGACTTATACTTCAAAGATTTTGGTTTTTATTTCCATTCTTTACATAGTACTCCAAACTTGATTTTATTGTCATTCTACTATAGTCTATATTGTCATTCTTCATATTGATTTTGGTCATCCACCGTCATTGACGCATGCAATTAGTCAGTGTGTAATAATTTAAGAGTTAACGATAAAAATACATTTAAAATAACAAGATCTTTTAAGTTATACACGACTATTATCAATTATTCGTCAATTAATTACACTTCAACTATCACATGTTTCCTCTTTTTACTGGAAATATCGCCATCGTTCCGTTAAGAAAAGCGAATAATTGATAGTTAAGGTGTGTTTTGATAAATATTTGGTGATCACACCTAATAGGTTCAAGTATAAAACTAAAAAAAATCGAAATACTTTAAATGTATTTTTGACCCTTCACTCGTAATTTAACTTTTCAATATCATGTTGAACTCCAAAAGTTGCCAAGAAATTACAAGTTTTGTTATAAGAAATTGTTTTCACATGAAGACTAATTATGGAGGAGGAGGAACGTAATACTAACTTTGACCCCTTCCTCCAAAAGAAAATAATAATAATCTTTTGTTGGAAGAAGGAAGAACATAATACTAAGTTACTAACTTTGACCCCTTCCTCCAAAAGAAAAAAAAAACTTTTGTTGGTTTTCCTCCCCAAGTATGATACCTGATTAAATTTCGATTCATGTCAAAAAATACACTTAGAGTAAATCTCTCCTTAATTAAGACAATTTTATATCTAATACTCAATCCTAAAGATAACTTGTTTAACCTAAATTATAAGTTTTATATTCTTGGTCTAAATATCAACTCAGTCTTAACATGGACCTAGCTAGTACTTTTCATTTTCCACGTTAAAGTATATGACTTAAAAACAACCTTTTTTGGGGTTTCTCACTTGGTATTCTATACTCGTATTTGAGTCCGACTAAATATGGATTCACATAGCTAGGCTCTCTTAATAGGATTTTTTTCATTTCTAAAAGCTCAAACTTGAAATCTCTAATTACGAATAGAGGAATTTCAATTATCTCACCGGTATCCGGATGGATGACATCAACAAGTTATAGGTATATATGTAACTAAAAAGTCAATAGGAAACATTTTTCTTCAAACTTCTATCAATATAATTAATGATATTTGCCTATTTGGTGCCAAGAATACGTGTCTATTTTGGAATGTCAAAATTGAATTCTAAATTCTAAATTCAACATTCCTAGTTCTTACCCTATGGTCAAGTCAATATCTAAACAACACATTGTTTTTCCAATGTCAAACTTAAATAAACTAATCCACATATATATATATATATATATATGATGAGTTTTTTTTCACTTTATAAATATCTCCCTTTATTCAATTTTTTTTTAAAAAAAACAGCCTTTTGTTATAAATTAAACTGGTTTTGGTGAATTTGTTCTTTTTAAGATAAGTTTCAATTTTAAAAAAGTAATTTTAATCAATTTTTTAAGTGATTTTTTCCCCACTCACAAATTACAACTTTTTTTTTCAATTTGAATACATGTTCAAACACAACTCTATTTTCAAATACAATTTTTGACTTTTTTTTCACAAATACTACTACTTACTACTACTACTATTTTTTTTAAGTGTCTTTTTTTTCATGTCCAACACCTATTAGTCATTGATCACCTAATTAAATTAAAGTATATCCATATATATATTTGCCTATAAATACATCAACCTACCTTATATTTTCATTCAATTCCCATTATAATCTCAACAACCTCTATAAACTTTCTCCTACCCCTTCAAAAAAACTCTCCATCACCAAAAACCAAAATACAATTTTTTTTACATAAAAAGATCATGTTTTTTCTTAAAGGATTTGTTACATTTTTACTTATATTCTCTATTTTCACTGCTCCAAATGTTTTATTATTAGCAAAAGCATCAAGGCCATTGGATATGGGAAAATGGTTGAAACAAGAAAAGACTCTTTTAACATCATTGCCTAGAGGTTCTGATCCATCTTCCGGTGCTTCTCCATGCACCAACATCCCCGGCACGGGCGGCGGTGGCTCGTGCCCATAAATCGATAAAACCAGGCGAAGAATCAAAATTACTGTCTTTTCTGTTGTTTCATTCTATATACCCTACTAGAAAAACGCAAAATTCCAAAGGATTTCGCATTTTTTAGTAGTGATATATAGGGTCATGCATGTCGCTGATCATGTTACTTTTTATCATCGTGGCGTTGAGCTATCTTTGAAGGACCATTCAACAGTATCGTCATCGCGGTAGAGTTTTTGTACCTAAGCAACACGCATGCAGTGACATGGATCTTCAAGGAGGTTTCGTGGTGCTTAAGGAAACTTAGAACGTAGAAAATTAATTAAATTATTTGCAATTGTAATATGGCTTCACTATTTTTTTAATTCTTTGGTTTGTTTCAAAAAAAATTATGTAAATATATAGTGATATAGAAAAAATTATTTAAGGTTGTGAATTTTGTTCGATTCCTGATTTATATGTCGTTTTCAATTTTCCTTGCGCTTTACACTACTCGGCAACATCTCGAGTCGAGGGTCAACTAGAATGGCGGAGCAACCTTATACTCGTCTAAGAAACAACTTTCTTATATTTTAATACAATTTAATAAAAATCTCTGGCTCCGCTTCTAGCTATGTTTATACCACTCTTCCTGAACTCCACTTATGAGATTACTTTGGATATATTGTTGGCGTTATTATTGTTGTTGCTTACATTACTTGGCAACATGGGAAAAAAATTGTTAAAATAAATAATGCTACTCATGTGCATTAGTTTATTTTCCATACAAAGTCCATGTCCAACTAAATCAACGCATGCAACACAAGGCTCCTTGTTGCCTTCTTTGGGGGGTATAACCATATGACGTTTGAGATATGTGTGGAATTATTAAACATTAAAAAAAGTCAAGAGAAATAAAAGATTCGACGATCTAATCAAATATAACAATATTATGGCTCAAATGGAAGTAGCAGTATCTACTCAGATACCATAGTCAAATGGACATCTTTGTGGGAAAATAGTGATTTTTTAGTAGTGACGCCATTTAACCGAAGCTCTCGAGCTATGCTATGTGATATATTTTTATTACTTGCAATATGAATTTCTCGACCTGCTGATGCATCTTACAACAGCAAAGTATTAATAGCATACATCAAACATGGAGGAATAAAAAGAACAGGCCAAACTTCTATAATTGTCAAATACTCAATCTGAGGAGCAATAGCAAAGCCATGGTTTTTCAAGTTAAAATTTGAAACAAAGAAGCAGAAGCACCCTATACATAATGTTTCCTGTAAAGACGAAAAGGCTCTTCTCAATCAAATGCATTATTACAAAGGAAAACAGAGTAAACATTCAAGGCTAGGCTCCTCTATAGAAGCTTTCAAAGGCCATTTGAAGGCCTAAATACTCCATACCCGTTGACACCGCATGCCAAGTTCGAGTAGTCGGGGATGGGATACTGGTGACTACCATCAATAGTCCCATTCCTCATCCCGGGAAATGATGGGTCAGAACCCATCATTTGCCACTGGTTAGGAACTAACCCGTCCATATGATGATGCCCATTATGGAGTCGAGGGTCGGTCTGCATAATCATATCACTTGCACTATCAAAAAGGCCTCCAGAATAGTTATGCTGGAACACGTCATGATAACTTCGTGATCGTTCAAACCTACAAGAGCTCGATGAGGGACCTAGATCAACTGGCGTGCCGATATTGCCTGGGAAAGCGAAACCCTGATTCAGCTGCTGCAATCCACTGCTAAAACTTTGAAAGCCTGAGTCGGGCATAGAAGTTCTTCCAATCCCATGATCGTCGTTCAGTAAGTCGTTAATAATATCAAGATGAGGAAATTCATCAGCTGATACACTCTGGGGTTGGCGTCCAGACGTGCATGCCAGAGAATCAGGAAGGTGATCATGTGTCCTGCTGTTTACAGCCTTGAACATATCAAAGTTCCTAATTCCATTTGATGCAGAGGGATGATCTTGAGACATACTCCTGCTGCTGTCCCTTTGGGGACAATCCCATTGCAATCCGTTCTGCATGCTGCCATTATTATTCACCATTCCATATGAAAAGCTTGGTCTGACAGAACTAGGTTCTGCTCTTTCCAAGCCCTGCGGTAAATATAACGCTTGAGAAATCACTGGAGGCTGTTGAGAGTATGAATGTGATGAGTTAACTGCTGAAATTGGAGAATGAGGTTGACCAAAACTAGCTGGAGTTCCAGAAACAGGACTACCCATAATTGCGTTACGGTAGGACTGAGTAAGATAACTGTGTGTTGCTGGTGAAGGGTCAGAACCCAATCGGCCAGCAGCACTCACCGAACGAGCCAGAGATGGCATTGTCTGAACCATGGAAACAACAGGAGCAGCAGGCTTAGGTCCAGGAACTAGAGGATCACACAAAGGTCTTGACAAGGAAGGCACATGTTGCCATTTGAAACTTTCAGTTGTAGTAGACACTGTTACTTGTTGAGACGAGGGGGCCTTCCCAGCCGTAACACAAGTGGCCTGAACCACCTTATCCTTGACCCTTGGCTCTACGGTTTTATGAGGATCAGCTTTCAACATCACAGCAGTTTCAGATGAATTAGACACCAGAACTGGCTTATCAGCAAGCTTGGGACCATCTGAAGATGATCTTTTAACCAAAATAGGATCACTTGTGACTGGGATCTTCATCTGTGACTTTTGCTGAACATCAGAGCCTGCAACTTTTGGAGGGCTTCTGGGAGAAGACTGGACACTTGACTTCTCCTTGGAAGGTCTCTCGATGTCAGCCTTCCTTGACTTCCTCTGCGGCGAACCTACTACTTCCTGCTCAGAGTAAGAAAATAGAATGAAATTCGTACCTACTGGAACACCAACAGAAACATAGCATCTACAGAAAAGAAATTTCCTATAAACTCATAATTGGAAAGGTACATGCATCTTAACAAATAGAGGCAGTTTACTAGAATTTTCGGTATAGTAATTCTTTACATGAAAGTAAAACAATGAGGCTCAATTTCCAAGAGATCTTTTTTTCATGCATTTTTTTTAGTTTACCATTTAACAAATGTGACAGAGGGGAGGGCATTTAAGGTATATCAGGTCAATGTCGTGAAGTAATGAGAGATTAGGGAGGGAGAGAAAGGAACCCCCCCCAAAAAAAAAAAAAAAAGTTTCACCAACATTGAGTGCTATCTCCTAGGTAAAAGTCATACTTATGAAGATCAGCTAGTTCAGAAAATGAATGGATACAGGGAAGATAACAACCTTCTTCGTGTCTCGCTGCTCACTCGACAAAAGCACAGAAGACTGAGGCTCAGCTGCAGGCGCCCTGCAACTCATATCACTTTGCTGCCCTACATCCGAAACAGCATCTAACGGCTGACTTAGTGTTTCACTAGCCCAATCGGCGGCTTTACAAGTTGACTTGTTTCTCTGGTTTCTCGCTCTGAAAAGTTGAAGCATAAAGATTTTAAAGACAGCCAAATTTCAAATATATTTAGAATACACCCCACCCCACCCCACCCAACCCCAAAGAACAAGAAAAAAAGAGGTTACCTGCTTGGTGATTTCTGATTTTTATGGTTCGAAGATGTCCATCTGCAAGGCCCATTCAAAACCACTGAAGGAATTGAGTCTGTGGAACATGTTGATGAACTATCATCCATTACAGAAGGACTTCTCCTTCCTGCTAACCCATTTTGCACTGCTGAAAGGTCACTTAACCCACTGCAGCTAGTTTCAGTGGAAGGATGAACTTCCGAGCTGTCAGTACCCCAATTGACAGGACTTGCATCTCTGTCATCAGAGTCAGGATTAATTACCTCTGGGACACAATCTATTGAATCAGAAACATCTGATACTGCTTCCAGTACATCTGGTTTTCCAAGCACTGCTTCTGGCTCATCATTCATGTACTCGTTTCCATCACAAATAGGTCCATCCAGATCACTCTTGTATAGCTCCACCACAGCAGATTTTTCATCAATAGCCTTATCCTTTATTTTGTGATTATTCCGCCTCTGCTTAGCCTGACATACAAAGCAAGCATGATGAATATATTTATCCTAAAAGCAAAGATCCTACTTCATAGATAACACCATTCTGAACTACTCTCTTTCTTTGTTAGGCAAAAGCAAAAAAATATTTTGCTCTGAACATTAAAAAAGGAAACTGACAATTGTGTGCTTCCATGTAACAAAATCACAAAGGATACAACATTTGTGTCCATCTCTGCAGAGAAAGATTACAGTTTTACGTCACTCCCTCTCTCATTCGCTTTTAATTTTCTTGTTTTTTTTTTAGGTTGAAAGAGAGGCGGAGGAAAACTTAGGAGATAAAATGAAATGATCTTCACCAACAATTTGATTCTTCTACATAGCATTCATCATTCAACATGCTTTGACAATTAATTGTTGTTCAACTGTTAGCCTATTAAAAAATTCTGAAGAAAACAAAAGTGAAGGCAGTAAGAGGTCGCTATATGCAATTTGCAGTATGTCCAAAAATTACAAAATTTTAGCAAATACTGGAAGCCCAAGACGAGATTTCCAAGCAATAATTACCTAAGGTAGATTCTTGGGTTCATACACAAACAGATCCAAAATGAATGCTTCTGTTACAACGTACATAAAAAGAACTCAATTCCAAAGCTCTTTTTTATCCTACATAGAATAAAACACTCTCCCACTTACTGGGATTTCACTGGGTATGTTGTTGTTGTAGAACATTAAGCACTTATTCGATTTAATGTGTTAGATCGGACAATCATGGTACAAAATTTAGTATTGTGTTATCCAGTGTTTGTTTGTACTCTTGCATAGCTAATCCTGGTAAAATGCAATACATCAATTGGTGTACTATCGTATATCCAATATCACATGGAATAACAATACATGAATTAAACGCCAAAAGATAAAATACCTTTCTAGTTTCATCAAACCCATCAACAGTTCAAAACTCATTCAATTGTATATTTACAAAAGAAACCCATCTTTCAAATTATAACCTATATATATATCATTGTTATATGAAAGAACTAAACGCTCTATAAAAAATAACCATTGCATTTACAAATACCTTGTATTGCCATCCCTGCATAGCTTGTTTCTAAAACAAACTACTAATAATAAGCTAATTGCCAACCCCATCACTGACAGATGAATAGCTTTTAAAACAGAATTCAACTCAGTGCCAAGGGTTCCACTATTCAACTAGGAGATGCCACTTAAGAACCCCAGACCTCCACTATTGGACAGACCACCGAAGTGATTGTTCGTCCATGATAATAAATTCTTGACAACGGTTACTACAATATCAGAGCTCTTCAATCAAAATTTGTACATAGATCATTTGAAACACAATACCTGCTTTTTCTTGGACTTCTTTTCCTTTCCAGATGCTCGTTTAGCTTTCTGCTCAGTTTCAGCCAGCCAAGCAGCTTCCTCTTCACGGATGAGCTCTTCCTGCCTCTTTAAAGCAACAGCCTCCTGATATGCAACCTCTATTTTACTACAGAAGATAAATGAAAAGGTTATTGTTAACAATTAACAGCTGCAATGATAACAAACTGCTGCTAATTAAGAAGCGGGAGACTATAGCCCCTTGCAATTAAGAAAATGCAGTTACTGATGCAACTGTTTAACTATTCATGTTAGTATAACTAATTGTCCAGCACAGAAAGAATTAATCAGTAAGATATTAAATCGAGTACATTAAAGACATGCATATAGCCAGCTTGTATGAATGTTTGAGCAACTAGTCACATAATATGAGCTTCCCCTTTACCTGATCCGATATAGAAATGAAGCTTCAAACGTTTGTTTCCTTCATAACCTACCAATCAGTTAACATCAGCATGTATATAACATGTAAAACCTTTAGGCTCTAAGAAAGGGGATTCAAGAGAAGTCTATTCTTGGACCTCCTTTGGTCAAAGTATCATGATAATTGTATGAAGGCTCGCTACTAATGTCTGGATTAGTTTGGAGCAAATCCGAAATTGAACGACAAAAGGAAAAGATACTTTGATTTGCTGGAAACATGCCTTATCCGACCCTGGGGTCAAACCATACATAAGTTGTACATGAGATATCACTAGAGCTGTCAATATGGGCTGGCCCACCCCATCCGGGCAAATTCATACAGGCTTTGCAATTTGACGGACCAGGCCGGGCTAGCCCATTTTTTATGTGGGCCAGAAAATGGTCGGCCCAGCCCACAAGTGCATGGGATACGGGCTTTGCCGGGCCAGCCCTCTTTTCTTAAAAGTATATTTTTGATAATTTTTTAAATTAAATTACACTTTAAAAATATTATCATAAATATCGACTAGTGTTACTACTTGTTAATCAAATACACAAATAAAATTATCTATATAATATTTATTAAGTTTGATTTCAAGTAAAAACATAAATAGCTAAATAGAAATATTAACCTAATTGTTTTCCAATGATCATAATAAAACACAAAAACTATGATAATATTTCATAGGCTATGGCCTATGTAGTGATTCCCTAGAAATTTTAGGAACTTTATTTTATGTAGTACATATTTTATAAACATAATTTGTATTTAAATTGTAATATTTCAAACTTTAAACAGATTTAGAGTGTAGACTCCTGTTATTTTTAATACTCTATTTTATTTTTATTTTTTAATTAATTTTTATTTGGCCCACGGGCCGACCCTATCCATATTTCTCAAGTTCCACAAATCGACAAGCTTATTCAGGCCAGGCTAAAAAGCCCTTTTCTTAAATGGGCTCCAAAAATCATAGCCTAGCCCTATCAAATCACGGGTTAGGCCAGGCCGGCCCAACGGGCCTAGCGCATATTGATGGCTCTAGATATCACAGAGAACGCAGCAAAATATACTATATTCTGATTAAATATATAATTTGCAAAATAGAACCGAGAGAAATCCTCAGTACATCTCAAGTCTAGAGAAATAGGAATCAAGAAAGAAGTAGACCAACATAGACTTAAAAAAAAAATCAAGCTAGATCATGAACATGGGGTCAGACCCCCAAAATATGCAAAGGCATCCATCCAAAAACACGAGAACTAAAAAGTAACAGAATCTCCAAGTTCTAACCATTTAAATAGCAAGGTCAAAGAGAAACTTATGTTCCTGACCTTTTCTTAAGCATTGTCTCACAATTAAGTGTCAAAATATGCAAATAATTGATTAAAAGAGTTTACCTGAAAATTTGTGCGAGGACAAATATCTCAATGGTTCGACAACCTAATTCAGTTAAACGCCTCTCATCACGCTCAATTGAGTCTTTGTTAAACTCATCTCCAGAAGTGCCATCCTGAAACAAAAGGCAATGGTACAGTAAGCAAATGCCTCTGCAGTATGGATACATGTTACCTGCTAAAAAGAAAGATAAACTGCAAGTATGCAGAGCACAAGCCACGAAAGTTCACAAATAGCTCACAAGATCTGATTACAAAAAGGGACTTGTCATATAAAAGAACAAAATATCTGTCATATCCACCCACCCACCTAAAAACATTGTTGGTATATTGGGGATCTGAGTTCTTTTGTGTGTGTGTGTTAGGGGGAGGGGGGGAGTATCAGGAGCAAAGACGATTCTAAGTTAAACAGCTTTTAGTACACAACTGTTTGACGTACAGTTCTATTCTCCACTTGCACAAAGCCACAAAATTCTTTTCAAGTATGAAATTTCTAAACATGGAAATGTATTCCAGCTGACATCAACATAGTAAGCATACTTTTGACATTTGCCGGACTCCTAAATCAAAGGACCAGATATGTCAGAAAATAAACAAAATAAGCAAACAAACAAATAAAACCAATGACAAACAAGAAATAAGAAAATCTTAATCATCTACCGCAAGTGATTAATATAATCAGTATGGTAGAAATGGACATTAAAAGCGACATCTTCTTCTTATATATAAATGTAAACCTCCAGTGAATTGTTGGGTTAACATTCTTATCAATTGTTAATATCCTTATTTTTGAGAAGAAAAATTGTTATACATGTATTTCTGAATATCTTTTTTTAGCTTTATATAGCAAAGAGGAACCTATTTTAGCTACTATCACCATGGAATATATTTGGCTTATAGTTTTAACAATGGCATTCTGTCACTCACCTTTGTCCGGTTTTGAGGGCCTTTCTCATCCTTTGGAGGCAATGGCTCCAATGCAGCACTCTCAAGCAATAACAAGACATCATCCACCAAAACAAACATGTTTTTCTCCAAACGGACAATAGGAACCAGTTGTTCCTCTGCATCCGAATTTTTTGCCTTACTTTTCTTGCCCACTGTCTGGCCTTCAAGGGACCTAAGCCCGCTGTACAAGGAGTCCATGACAAGAGTAGAAGTAACCTCTTTCTCTATGAAAAAGTTCTTGACAACTACTTTTAAAATTGAATCTGATCTCTCCTTGGACATGCGGCGCCTAGAATTTTGGTCCATCCCCAGCCAAAAAGCACAGAAGCTGAAATTTCATTACAAGTAGTCACTAAGTTTAGGTGAAAATGCTGAGAAAAATGATCAATGGAAGACTGACGTCAAAATCATAAGCATTTCTCTCAAGGAGATGAGGAGGAATCTGGTTTATTCGACATAAAAACATTAACCGTGAGTTATTGGACACAAACAACCCAGCTAGACTAGATACAGCAGGGAGCACAAACCAAAATAGAAGCTAGAGGTCTATAGAAACTAAAAGCCTGTTAAACATTGTCAATAGTTTAAGAAAATTGACACCCCTACCTCGACCATCGCGCTCTATCCTCTATCAACTTCCCAAGCTTTACTCGTCGCTCTTCCACGAAACGGCGACAGATTTGTTCCACATTACTCAAATATACCCTAACAAGCTCCCTTCGATATTGACGGTCAAGGCAACGGAAGGGACGGTCTGCTTTCTCCCTACAGACGATTGTAGCAGTTCAGCATCACAAGGATTATAGCAGTATAATCAAGTAATCACTGTTTTGAGACCCATTTAAGCATGAATGGCCCTGCTTAAGAGCAACTCACTACGATATAGTATAAAAAACAGTATTCTAATTCTCAGAAAGAAGGATTCAGAAAAGAACTGCAATGCATCCTCAAGCTGAACTAAAACGTAGTTTGAAGATTTATGTAAAACAAATGGAGCCTTCCAATTTTGTGATCTAGTTGGCTTGGTCTATAATGGTCTAAATTGCTGATTGGTTGAAACATCACAATATGCAGCAAGTGCATACTTCAATCATGTCCATGATATTCAAGGTCAAATTATAATAGTACAGTATTACAAGGATAAAGAAACACGAGCATGAAACATATGGAGGGGGAAAACAGATTGATCTATCGCATGAACAAGGTTTGTAACACATACACGGTGAGTATAAGTTTTACTTGAGATTAATCTCCGTGTAAAACTAAGAAAAATAGAAATCTTGGAAACCCAATTCAATGATGTTCATACTTCATGTCAGTATGTCCTCAGGTCATGTCATACCTATGGCATGTTCAAATCTATGCTTGAGATCAACCAATTTGCAACTTCTTTTATTACTCAAACTGTACCTTTTACACCCCATTCACAAAGTATACATCAAGGATCACTTTGACATTTTCACAAAGTGGAAGAAGCACACTAATAGTGCATCTGCTAAACCTCTTAAGGTAACAAAAGGTAAATACATTTGGAAGATGATGGATGAAAGCATGACCAATGAATTAAAATCACATTACAATTAAAGAAGAAGGGCTATATTTTCCATGGCTCAAGATGCAATTTAAGGGTAAAACAGAGAGCTGCATTAAAGGGAACCTAATAATAAATATCTAAAATTAGAAGGCCTCGTTTGTTCATGTAATGTAGAAGAGAAACAAACATTAATCTAAAAGGTGTCAATTATGAAGGAATTGTAAAAGACCTGATTACTTGAACTTGAGCCTTTATTATGAGTGTATCAGCATCGACAAAACCATCTAAAACTTTCGACAGCTCCATAAACTTTTTCCACCCCCAATCATGCTCTTTCTTCCAGAAACGATGTAATGTATCTGCAGAAAATTTGCAACTGTATATTAATGTGAGCACAAATGGAACCAAAAATTCAATTGCAAAGAACGCACCCAATAAACCAACCTGAATACTTGGACTTCTTTGGGTCTTTGTTCACCACAGCAATAGTGAATTGAGCAAAATGACTCCAACCTGTTCTTATCAAAATAGAGAATGAAACATCATAACCATAGCTAACACATCACTTTCTAGATAGTTAGTAATGAACTATCACAACTTTTTTTTGACTATTTGAACTTTCTTTTCTTTTCTTTTTATGACAGGGGAAACCCGCAGCTGCTACCCTTTGGGTGCGCACAGGGTAAAACCCCCGCTCCTATGCAATAGCTCGCAAACCACATAGGAGAGGTAACCCGCACTAGGCAAGCCCGGTGCGACGAGCTCGACCCAGAAGG
>JAJOOR010004329.1:0-35739 GCA_036250505.1 Solanum acaule
TTAGGGACTTCTCATGTAAATAATAATTGCACATTAGTCCTTGGAGAGTAGTATAAATAGAGGTGCCACCATTTGCAAAGGCACCAACCAAGTTGTAAGCAATCTTCCAAAGCTCAATACATAGCCTTCTTCAAAAAAAAAACTCTCTCTTTGTTCTTTCCAAAACTTTCCTTAAACATTCTCTTAGCAAACCAAGTCCTAAAGGCTTCCTTGAGTTTACAAGAAGCTTGAAAGATAGTGAGTAAACCGTCAAGGGCCACACGGAACTTTAGCCATCACTCTAAGTCCGTGACACTAGGCTATATGACAATTTTTCATTCGTTTGAAGTGTGTGACCATCTGAGCACACTTTTATATATTTAATAATGTCTTCGCCACAACCTCTCGTGTGTGAGCTTGATTCGTTTTTTAATTGGCTAAGCATGTGAATTTTCTTTGTTTTGATAATGATTGGCATAGAGACACGAACTAGGACCTCTGTCTACTATGATACCAAGTGTGATGGATCATCTCATCTAAAAGTAGATTTTTTTCTTTTTTTGGTTTCTCATTCGTTACCTACTTTGGGTCTGACTATATCGGATTCATGCTGGGAAGTCTCACTTTCGTGGAGTAAAACACTCCTTATTGAATCCGATACCTTTTGTTAAGGGTGGATGAGTACTTATTGCTCCACCACAACCTTTGATACCGGGTAAGATTTTTCTCAAAAGAAAAACTAAAAACTAGGCTATTAAATATTCTGAAGGAACATTCATCTTCCAAAACAAGAATAAAATAAATTAAGTAAATGCATTGTGAATATTCAAATAAAATAATCTTCAGAAACTGAAATGATGCAGTGAACAGCACAAACTCTTATTTGAATGATAAATATTTGGTGGAAAATTAGCCAAATAGTCCAATAACATACCCCGTATAATCCCACAACTAAGGTCTGGGGAGGGTAGTGTGTACGCAGACATTTTCTAATAGACCCTCGGCTCAAGTAATTAGCCAAATAGTCCAAGAAAGCAAATAGATATTCAAACTTATTAGTTGCCATTGGGATATTAATCTATGGCCATAAAACTGCAACCAAGTTGAGAGTAAGTTGCAGAAATATGTTCTCACAGTTGTGCAGTTGAAGCCCTGTTTAAAATGAGTGAACGGAGACGATTTTGATTTGACTTTATCTGCTGATGATTCTGTCCCCTGCATGACCATAAATCGCGTGAGTTTAACCTCTATATACTGACAATGTGAAAAAATCGCCTAAATGATAACTACTGATATTCATCCATAGTAAGTGAGATTAGTCCTCAGAAAATAAGACAAATTATCTACTACAGTAAGTTAAAAGGAAAATTCAATTCAGATTCTCCAGATGAAATATATTCTGCAAAGGTAGGAAGATCATACTGACCAGTACAGATTGTGTAACACGAATGAATCGATTTTAACTTTCTTTCCATCGTCATTTCTGTTCCAATGGTAGAATGCATGTGTTCTGTTCTTAATCTCTAGTGTAGAATGACCATAACTGGATTCGCGGAAAGCTGAGTAATCTGGTTGAGGATCTCTAAATCTGCAGAAATAAACAAATGAATGTTTAGTTCTAGAGAAATTTAAGAAGTTATAAGGTAGTTGAAGCACATAAGCACGGTGCATGAAACATCACATGTTTATGCAGGGTCCGAGGAAGGGCCACACCACAAGGGAGTGTGATGTAGAAAGCATACACTAATGCAAGGATCAGTTACTGAGTTCATGGCTCAAACTCATGACCTATAGGTCACACGGGGACAACTTAATCGTTGCTCCAAGTATCCAATATGTTTATAGTACATACGTATTTATAAGTGTTCTTCTAAAATCTTACTAGTGCAGTACATGTATCCTAATAAATGGATCGAGTGAATTCATGTCCTCGAGATGAACCTAGTTTATTAACCTAATGAGCACATTGTAATGTCATTCACGAGCGATTCTCTGCAATAACATGTAACTTACCTTGCAGCAAGACCTTCTTTATTTCCTCCATCACCAACAGTTATGTAAACTGGAGCTGTTTCATCAGGTACGGGATAGGGATCACCACTCGAGATGTTAAAGTGTATATTTGATATGCGATACTGGAAAAGAGAAAAAGAACATTGTTAGCATTGTCAACTTCAAAAGAAGGAAATGAAGGCATATTATCAACTCTCTTATAGTTCATAAGATACATACTCCCTAAGTCCCTCCGTTTCATTTTGTTCGTCTTACTTTCCTTTTTAGTGCGTTTCAAAACTTCAGATATATACTCCCTCAGTCCCTCCGTTTCATTTTGTTCGTTGTCTTACTTTCCTTTTTAGTATGTTTCAAAGCGAATGTCTCTTTCCTTTTTTGGCAATTCTTTAACTCTAACTTTCCATATGGCATGTTTAAGATGACAAGATTAAAGGGCATTTTGGTACATTCTATGTATCTTTAGTTTAAGATCACAAGATTCAAAAGTATTACTTATTTACTTTCTTAAACTGTGTCAAGTCAAAACCAGACAAACAAATTGAAATAGAAGGAGTATTACATGTTTGTTCTCTTTTTTTTCTTTGTCCTCGGACGAGTAGGAAAACCAGTACTATGAAATGAAGTGACTTACTGATCGTTCGTAGGCGTGGACATGACCAGCAAAGATCACATCAACTTTGTGTTCGATAAACCATGCTTCGAAAACGGATCTCATACTTTCTCCCTCCATGAAATGAGCTACATTACTGTTGTAGATAGGAACATGCATAAGAACTATAAGCCAAGGAGTTTTCTCTCTGTCAACATTTTTGAATTCCTCTCTCAGCCACTTCCATTGTGGTGTATATTTTACTGCATTATAGAAAACATAGAGACTAAGTACCAGTGGGAACAAATTCTTACTTCGCAACAATTCTCGATATGTCTATAAACATCGAAACAAGGCCCTTAAGGTTGTTACTTCGCGTTTAAGAACATCAAGAACGATTACTTTATACTAAACATGAAGAGGTTAGAAACTTTGCGAAAATCATAAAATCAGCATTGTTGAAGAAGTATGTGACCGTATTATCTAAAATCTTAAACTGTCAGAGAGAGAAAGCACTTTCATTTACTTGATTCTATTCTCAACATGATCTCTCACGTGCAGACCTAATTCTTTCTTCCCTAGTGGACCAAGTACGTGGAAATTCTTTCTAATAATGAGTGGTGTGGTCAGATACCATGTTGAAGTCTGTGACCATCTCATCTCAGAGGTTAAATTGTTAGAGAGAAAACGTTTTCATTTACTTAATTATATTCTCAACAAGTACCTCAGATCGACAAGGTCAAAATAGCTAACAACAGAAACAAACAAGAATCATGAAACAGGAACAGATAAATTACCGAAAGGAGAGTAGGTTGATAGCACAATTATGTGAGCAGACGCCCTCCTGATGGAATACCAAAGCGGACTAGTGCTGTTTGAAGCTTGATATGGTGTCGGATATCTGTACAGATACGACTTGAACATAGTTACTTCCCCCTGTGCATAATAAGAAAAACAGTCGATTTTTTAAAACACTGCTATAATTCTGCATATAGCATTTAGCAACACTATGTTAAACATATGAACTTGAACTGTGTTGCAGGACTTCACCATATATGGCATATATTCTATCTCATGATTCCCGGTATTCCAAATCCACGGTTGATATGCAGTACTTGGTTCAACAAAGCGTCCCCATGAATCCCAACGGACTCCAACATCATGATACTTATATCTGTCCGCATAAGATAGATCTCCCACAAACAAGACACTCTTAGCTCCACTATTCATGTAATGTTGAAGAGTCGAAAGAGAATTATATGTTTGTCCGAGATCACCTGGAAAGAATGACACACGAACACTAATAATGATACACTGAACTACCAATCTCGATAAGAGTTCAGACGTGCACAAACGTCATTATGTTGTAAAGTATAATTCAGACAAATGAGAAATGAAATATATAAACTACTCACCTATGATGCCAAATGTGTATGAAGCATCTGGATCAACCTTTGGAGGAGTTTCAAACCAAAAGTTTCGAGCAGAGTCACCATTTCCGATTTCATAGTAATACTTTGTGTCATACTATAACAGACGTAAAACATAACTGATCAAACTAGACAGAACTTTATGCAAATACAATAGCATGATGTATATGACACTTAAACAAAGAGATGACATTGTGATTCTTTCCTTGTCTAAAACTATAAAAACGAAGACTTTTTATTACCTGAAGTCCATTAAGAAAGCACTTGTGTATATATCCAGACTTGTAGGTGTAAAATGTGTAGTTTGTGAATGATCCTTTAGCTCTAAAATCATATTTTCCCTCAGATAATCCGTAACGTACTTCACTAGACCCTGGTTTATCAGGCGTAACCCATGAGACTATTACAGCCTTTCCTTCATAGTCACCCTGTGTTATATATATGCACCTATAATAGAATGAAGTTATGAGCATTTTAGATGACACATAAACACATAAGAAACTGCATTTTATCCACAGTAGACAGAACGTTGCACTCGAAGATTATGAGTACAGTTGTCGATATTACAATGTATTTCATCATCACCTACACAGTTGTAACAGCACACGAGAACTACTAGTGGTTGAACTCGAAAGGGGGGATTGTTGTCAAATGCCTAGAGGACTCGGCTTTGCCAAACCTCATTAAATCCTTGTGTTATATTCTCTTCTCTATTTGCTTTGATTGTGTGCTAGTTACCCCACGATCTTCCACAACACTTGCGTTAGGCAAATCCCATATCGAAAAGGAAAGGGAAAGTTAGTTTCCTTAATGGCCATATAAAGGCGAGTTCAGGATTCAACCATTGAGTCATCTTTTGGTTAAAAGCACAAAACCTTAAGGCCCAAAATCCTAGAGGTGACTCATAAGGCTCGGGCCAAAGCAGACAATACCTTAACAGTTGAACCTAGGCCATGACAACAATGATCATACACAACTTTGTAATATGAGTATGCAATTTGACACTGAGCTATATAAATCATGCTATACTCGAATTGAACATATTATATCAAGTTCGCGAAGATGCTACACAAAAACTAAACACACTACCTCATAGATATATTATTGTAGAAGATCAAAACAGAACAAAAGGTAAAGTAACTTGTTGTGGAGCATTGTAACCTTTAGGAACTGCAAACACTTCATTTTCAAGAGGGATATCAACAGCTGGAAACTCACTACGAATAAATGAACTCGTTACACCAGCATTTCCATTGTCTATCAATGTCAAAAACACGAAGAATGAAAAGAAGAGATGAAGCAACATTGCCTCCTCTCAAGAACAATATTTCAACGAAACCAATTAACGATTCACTGCATCCAGAGCAAACCAATGTAGTCATTAAAAACGGAAAATTTGGAAGGCAAACCTTATGCTAAAGCAGAAAAAAAAACCAAAGTATATGCTTAGGTGAACATATATATCTATGTTTGTTGACAAATGACAAAATATAATTGATCAAATTCGCGGACGTTCCTATGAGGAAACACTCATGATACTAGAACTCATGCCTTATCGAGCAGACTAAATTGGGAAGTAAGACAAACAAACTGAAACGTAGGAAGGATTGTCTTTTCAACAAAGGGAGTTTCACTTGTACCTTTTTATGTCCGTTCTTATTTTTACTGCCAGCATATATAACTTAAAATTCATGAATTTGCATTAGAACAACATGAAAGTGATAAAGAAAAGTACCTTGAAAAGTTGAAATTAATCACAAGCTAGCTAGGGAATTGAAGTGAAAATATTGGAAAGTTGTTTATTTTTGGTATTATTATTATTGAAATAGAATTGTTTATTTGATGAGTAAACTTTGAGTATAAGTAGAAAATAAAAATGATGAGTAAAGATAGCAGCATGATATGGCGCAAGATTGGATCATTCAAAATGTGTTGTCTCAGTCAATTATTGGATGGGATGTCACTTTCTTTGTATGTTCTTTTTTTTATTTTCGATTCAATGTTCTATATTCATAGTAAATTTTGATTAAATTTATATTTGTGTCGAGAAGTTTTATATTGTGAGTTAAAAGGCTCCCTCATGACAAAAGGAATTTCATACATTTATTGCACGGTTTGTACTTTAAATAGACTGGTCTTTAATTTTTGTATTTTAAAATTAACTTACGTCTAGTGGGGCATAAGTTCTTTTTAAGGCACGAGACATATATAAGTTCTTTGAAAGTGTGAGGTATAACTTGTTGAATTAAGTTGTGTTGTCTCAGTCAGTTTTTGGATGGGATGTCTCTTTCTTCTTGTTTTTTCTCAAAAGCTTTTAGTTTTTTGGTTTCGGACTAGATATTTTGTATTTATATTGTGGTTTGATTAAGTTTAAATTTATGACGGAAAGTCCTATATCTCACTCACAAAGGGGATTTCATACATTTAATTACACGATTTGCCCTTGTTGATTTTAAATTTTTTCCCTTTAAAATCAACTTAAATCTTAATTTTTGTGGTTTAAAAAGTTTACTAAAGATAAAGATAAAAAGAAACAGTTTTTTTTCGGAATGATAAAAAGAACACTTATATTGAGACGGGGAAAGTATAATCTAATTATTATTTTTAAATAACAGTGATGTCCAAATCAGTTTTAAGATCTAGTTTAATTTGTTTTTTTGTACTGAAATTTAGATCTATTTTAAAATACCAGTGAGATGGGAAGTTTTTAAAGAGATTTCTTCTGTGAAGTATTCTACAATTGATTTCTTTTAAAAGAAACTGCTTGTTTCTATTGTAGATATAATATAATATATATAATAATTATTATATTTTTGCCCATAAAGAAGCTAAAATAATTGTTTAAATTTGTGCCTTCATATAATAAATGGAAGTAGATATTTTTTTTTAACTATATTCTTTTTCATATTCTCTGAAAAAGAAAGAATTATGAGGCATGAACTTGCCCATACATAGTGTAGCTCACATGAAGGGTACAGGTAAAATAATTTTGCACTTGATGTTTACACGAAACTATACTAATTTATTATAATTAAGTTATATATTAAGGTGAAACATACATTAATTTAATGATAAGAATATTTATATCAGGTGAAACATATATTAATTTAGTGGTAAAAATATTTATAATATACTCGGTATAATTTCATAAATAAAGCTTTGGATAGAAAATACGCAAATCTTATCTATAACTCATAAAAGTAAAACAGTTATTTATGATAGTTCTTCAGCAATATTTATAAAGACATTTTTCATATTTTTAATGGATTGATTTGAATATCAGGTATATAATTTTTTGATGGTTTATGTTGTATGGGCATAATAATTGTAGCTCACACGTAGTATGGGCATGCTAATAATTTGTTTGTCCATATATATGTGGTCTTGCTTAATAACTGATAATCCTTTTAATTGGCTAGTAAACATTTATTATTTCGAATTCAAACTATATGTGTTATATTGATGAAATGTAAATAAAAAAAGATTAAAACACAGTTATAATTAGTATATTAAGAAGAAATATGTATAACAACATAAACGTGTTATTTAACTTAAATTCCGTTGATATTTATGTCATTCAATTTTGGGTGTGTAAAAGTATGCACTATAACTTGTACAAAGTTAAATAAGTAGACACATGTGTCATGTATGACAATTCGCATCCTACCTGGTGTCTTACGTGTAATATGTCACATAGGACCTACGTGTCTACTTGTTCAATTCTACATAAGTTTAACTATCTACTTGTCCACACTCAAAGCTAGAGGGCATAAATGTCCGCTAAAGCCAAGTTAAATGGCACATTTATGTATTATGCCTATGTTAAAAGCACATTACTTTGGTGCATGCATGTACCATATTGTAAGATTTCCTCAAACACATAAAATATCATTAGAAACAAATATAACAGAATAATTGAGGATAAAGATTATGCTCTACAAACCACATACAATTGAACTTCACTTCATGTCAACTACAGAACAATAAGTTTCATCAATCCTCTGGGAAACCTAAAGATCTATAAATAAGTTCAGCAACTGGTTTCGCGTCACCTGGTTGATATGGAACAAGAGACCCCGGATCCATATCCGATATAGTCTTGTATAATGTTTGTGGACGAGCACAATACAAATGTTTTCTCTCAGCCAGTTCTTCTGCGAGCTCGCTTTGATGGTTGTCCATTAGATCCTCATTGACTACCACTATTAACGGTTTGCCCAGTCGTAATGTCTCAAATATGCTCCCTGAACCTGCAGTACTCAAATGTGTGATTACATAGCCTTAGCCTTGCAACTTTTGAAGTCCTATAATGACAAGAAATATCAGTTGTTTTCCCTATTCACAAAGTTTTACAAATTATTACTTTAGAACTCCATAACTCAAAAGGACAAAAATCTTGAACCCATAAGTTTCAATGTCTAGTTCCGCTTCTGCTCAGAAACGAAGTGCATGAACTTTACAGCCAATCATATGTTTATGAGGCCACAAGAAATAGCAGCTGAAAACATTTGCAAATCCGACTTAAAAATCACATCATGAGATAGACGTGTTGAAGAAAACAGAGACATTTCAACATATTTAAAAATCCGACTCCCCCAATGATTCTGTGTCAGTTATTGTGACCATTGGAACAGTATGAAAATATTTTAAGTGTCTCAGTGAGAGAGCTAACTTTGGGTTTTGGCATCATACAACTAGTATCTAGATCTATGGGTTAATTTCCCTAGTCAGGGCTAATATATACACATTTTAATGAAATAATGATATCCGAAAGGCTAGTTGCTCTGATCCGAGTAGAAGGGAGAATAGAGGAAGAGAAGTCAAGGAGACCCTAAAAACAAAGACAAAAGGAAGTACGTCATATAGTAAGTGGTGTTTTGTTGCTGTGGTTAGGAAGGGAGTAATTCATGTATTAAAATAAGCATAGCTAATACCATGTTCGATATCATTTTGGTTGTTTTGTATAAAATTAGATCACCAAGTATGGAGTTTGGTTATTATTTTACAACCCCACATAAATAAAACAGGTATACGTTATTAAAATGAAATAACTAAACCCTGTACAACTAATCCTTACATTTCCAATACATGCTTAACTCTAACCAACAACCAAACGACCCCTTAAATGTATAAAGCTAAGGTCATTGTCAACCATGAATTACCTGCATGGCTGATAACAAGTGATGCTGACTTCAAATAGTCAGCTATGCTTGATGAAAACGTGAAGTAGTCAAGAGCTGGGAAACCATTTTCAGCAGACGCCTGGAAAGATTACAGCAAAATAAAAAAGACCAGAAAGAAATGAATTATTACCTGGCAAAGAAGAATTGTTGAGTGAGCCGAGAAAATTTTGCAAAGGTACTTATGTGTAAGTGAGTGAGTGCGTACAAGTGTTCCATTTCGGCTTAAAAGAGTTTCCATATCAAATTGCGACAAAGCCTAAAATTAAAAGCATAAAACTAATAGGGTCAGTAAGTTTTAATGAGATGTGAGCACCCAAAAGAACCTAAATGTATTGCCACGTCACACTTTCCAAATTTCTCATTTTTATTGTCCTTCAAAGACAAAGTTGAGACTTGGCAACCACATATTGGATCTCAGCTAGTTAAATAATTCAGCATGCTAAGGTCTAGTCATTACTCGGAATAAAGCTTGCATATCCAAGCATATGCGAACATAAATTCTTTAGAACTTTCAATTTTCTTTGTTAAGCAGACTTACTAACATGTAGTAATAAAGCAACATGTGATGTGTGGGTTAGGCGACGAACATCACCTGTTGGAACCTTGCTGCAGACAGCCTGGTATTTAAGAGGAAAAGAGTAGAGGGATGGGTCAATCATCCACCGAGTTTCAAATGGTGATATATACGAGGAAGAGGGTAGAGGAATCGGTCCATCATCCGAGTGTTGAATGGTACTCACTGGCCCTTGGAGATGTTTCAGTAATATAACAAAAGAAAAGAACCCTATACTTTCTCTGCAGCAAGAAAACCAAAAACAAACAGCAATTTTTCCCAAATCCTGGAAAATTCGTAATTCTGCATCATTTCTCGAACCTTCACGAACTCATAGTTCTTTCACTTAATTAAGCAACTAACTTTCTTTGCATTTTTATTTATTTTTGTTGTTGGTTTCCTCCCGATACCCACTTTGGGGCTCGACTAATCCATATTCCTGGCGCTTAAGGCCCATTTAAAAGGGAACTAGGATATTTTTAATTCTCAAAGCTCGAACTCGAGACCTCTAATTAAGGGAGGAGTGATCCTATCCATCCCACAATAGCCCTTTTTCTTCTACTTTTTCCTTAAGGAAGGACATCTTTTGGATCCACAATCGAAGTAGAAACTGAAAAACTTAACTTTTTACTATAAATGTGCTTACAGGAAAAAAACAAATATCAAGAGAAATGTCAAATTACCCTTGTGGGGATGTACGATCCTCGCCCCATTTGAATCAGAATATCGGTGTAACCCTTCTTGAACAATTCATTCTTAACTTCCGGAGTATCCACTGCTCTTACAAGAGCATCAAAAGAAGTTGTCCCCACGGTCACAAAAACTACTCTCTTCTCCTTTGTGATATCATCTATATCACCCATTTACAATTTCCAAATTACATTCAACAATTCGAATCTGCAATTAACATTATCGTACATATTACACGTCAAAATAAAAGAGAATAATATTGAAGGGGGGATTTCAAATGGACAAATGGAGAAAAACTAAGCAGAGTTTCCTTTTTAAGGGGAATTTTTCGATGCTTGATTGCCAGACAATGACTAATATTCTAGAAAACATTTCTTTTTTTTTCCCACCCAGTGTCAAATCCAAATCGGGGAGGATATTTAACTAGAATAGAGCATAAACCTAAAAAGATGAACCAAACCCATACAGAAACAAGAAAATAGCATCACGGTTTGGATTGAATCTCAATGAAAAAATACATCAACGAAAAGTCAATTCGATAAATTTAATAACCTTTACTTATAACTTAAAATTGTACCCACATTACGCCTCACTAAAACATTTTGAAAAAGCCAAAAAAAACACCCTGATGATAAATATCTCACTGCTCAAACACAATTTAGTATACCATCACAATTTTAAGATATGAATTATGGAAGACAAACATCATTATAATCCGATATACTAAAAATCATTTTTTTTTTAACATTGCAGATAACTAGGGAGTACTTCGACTATTATATTATTTTGTTGTAGTTACTATCTACTTTTTTTTTTTTTACTATGTGATATTTCTTGTACTTCAATTACTTCCTTTTCTGGACTGCGTTGGACTATCTTTTCGGTGTCTCTACCTCTACCCTCTCAAATCCCACTTGGTGTGATTACACCGGATATGCTGTTGTTGCAGATAATTGGGGGGAAATGTAAAAAAATGTAAGGAATTTGCAGCAGAAAATCACAATTTGAATCACGCTGATTGATTCAAGAACAATTCGAAGCTGAAATTAATATATGGTATATATCACACATCAAAGTAAAAGAAAGTAATAACATTGAAGATTGAATTTTTAGCTCAAATGCAGTTTGGGATATCTTCAAGAAATTCTTCGAGATAACACTAATTAGTAGAAATTACAATGAATTAAACTGACAGTTTGATTTGGTGGAGAAATTGAACGGTGAAGTGCTCTGGTGATCTCCGGCGGCCGGCACCGGGAAAGAAGGTTGATGAGAATTAACAGACTGAAAACAGTTTGATTTCGGGTCCATTTGATGTTTATTTAGGCCTGCTAAGAGGAGTTTTCAGTTGGGACATAGGCTTTCTAGTTAAATGGGCTCTAAATTATATTTGAAGAATTGACCCAAATAGCCGCTCAATTTAACTCCTTAGGAAACAACACAAATCCCGCTAGTTTAGGTCATAATTACATTCGGACATAATATTTAAACAAATTATCCTCTCCGCCACTTTTTTTTGGCAGATACATGCAGGTCAAATTAGGTGTAATTTGTTTTAGATACATTATATTCAGTGGCGGAGCCAGAATTTTCAATAAGGGGGTTCATAATCTGAAGAAATAGACACGAAGTAGCCGAAGGGGGTTCGACATCTACTGTATATACCTAAAAAAATATTTTAACCATGTAAAAATAATACAATTTTTCGCCGAAGGGGGTTTGGATGAACCCCTAATGATAAGGTGGCTCCGCCACTGATTATATTCAAGCGTGATTCGCATGTATCTGGAATACATTGGCTCTCCCGCTCACATCTCTCATGTATCGCTTGCCTCTCTTCCTATATATATATATATATATATATATATATATGAATGTATCACTGTTTTCACAAATATTGTTTTTTTTTTGTGTATTTGATATTAATTTCATGCACGTATTTGTGTATCCAAAATCAATTTCATCTAGTGTATCCGATATTAATTTCATCTCATGTATCCGATATCAATTTCATCAGTATATCTAGCATCAAATATTTAGCTTATACATGTATCTTGCTTCAAAAAATGCACTGATACATTCCTCAGTGTATCCGTGCATAAAGAGAGATAGAGAGAGTGAGGGAGAGAGAAAGAAGGAGAGAGTGGGGGAGAGAGAAAGAAGAAGAGAGCGAGGGAGAGAGAAAGGAGAGAGCCAGGGAGAGATAAAGGAAAGGAGAGATAAGTGATTATGTAATTAGTTTAGAGTACATGTAATTATTTTAAAGTATAGGGAGATTTAGTAGATATGGTAGGGATGTTAGTCTAGTTAGGTAGTTTTTCCTAAATTAAAATGGCCACGAAATGCATAATATTATTATGTATAATTCATACTTCCTCTATTTCAATTTATTTGTCTCACTTTCCTTTTTTTAGTTTGTCACAAAAAAAATGTCTCCTTACTCTTTTTTTTCTTGCCAACTCTTTAATGTTAACTTTCTACGTGGCATTGTCTTCATGTAAAGGAAGAGTTCAATGGAATTCATTTCTTTGACACTGGTTGTTCTTTCTACCTAAACTTGCGGTTAACTGCCAACTACAAGAGAAGAGAAGAGAAGAGAAGAGAGAAAGCAAGCCGGGAACGAGTTGGAGTGTTTAGTTCTCAATTGAGACCAGTGTCTAGATGTGCACTCTCAAAGTTGGTGCTTACTTGCCAACATAGGTAAAGTTTGAGTGTTTGTCTATGTAATCAACAATAACATACTCAGTTTAATAACACAAGTAATCTCAAAACGAAAGAAAAAACTAAGCAATATATTCAATACAAATCAAATTTGCTGGACAAGTGAAATATCTTCAATTCTGAAGCAACCTCATACAGGTCCTTCAAGCAATCTTAAATACTAAAGAAGAGTGGTTTCAACACTCCAAAACATATGAAACTTCATCCAATTTCTGCATTTTTATCACAGCTCCCTCGTTCTCGCCTTGTTATAAATTTCTTTTTCTCCGACTAACCAAGGATCGAAATTTTTCATCATCTACAGATTACAATGAGCGCGCCAAGCGTTTATGGCTAAAGAGTGAGATCATTGAACCTACCTTACATAATATCCTACTAGAACAAATCTTAGACCTTGTAGTAAAAAAGAAAAAAAAGCAGAATCTATATATCTGGTTTAAATTAAGCTTGAAAATGAAGATGTGAACGCGTAAGGAATGTTGGCGAGAGGACCTCTCTGGCATGCGAGCTCGTGGATGTCCTTCACGATGTCAAAAACTGCATCAGGTTGTGCAAGTTTAAGTGCATTCTCTGATATAGTTTTGCGCTCATCCTCTTTGGCGCTAAACCACTCTGCAACAATCCGGGCTGTTTCCTTGGGGATTCGTGTGAAAACACCAGCTCCATTGTCCACAACGTATGGAACATTTCCCTTTTCCTGCAAATACATAACGGAAATGTATATCAGTAAACACGGTCATAACAGCAGCTATACTACGATAGCTAGCAGTCGAATAATCAATGTTTTGATTTCACTAACTTGTCCGGGAATGTAGTCGTTGAGAATAATTGGCAGCCCTCTGATTAGTGCTTCTGCAATTGTACCTGGTCCAGCCTACAGGTGAAAATAACTGAATATTTAGTCCCACATTGTGAACAATGCACAAAAAAGAATACACAGCAACAAAAGCGGAGCCAGAAGTTGAAGCTTATGGGTTCGGAGTTCTAGTCCCTTCCAAGTTATTGGGTTCTAAATTAATATTTGTACATATTCAATGGATTTTTAGTACAAATACAGGGTTTGGACCAAGACTACTGAGTTCAGCTGAACCCGTAATAACTGAAGTGCTAGCTCCGCCCCTGCATAGCAATGCTAAAATAGGAGTGCATCAACATACCTTTGTGATAATGCAGTCGCAAGCGCCCATCTACTTCTCCATCTGTTTCTGAAATCCTTTAATCTAGATAGCAAGAGGTAAAACTATTCAAAATATTTTTCGATTGTCAAATAAAGCTGAGGTGTTAACATAGTTTTGTAAGGCGCATTCATACTCCAAGAATCTAATTCTGCTTTACCTTGACTGGGATGTTCCATTCGAGAGATTGTAATGTGGACGCTAGCTCTTCATTGCGTCCACATATGACAACCATTTGACCAATAGATTTCTCCATTTCTTTATCGAAAAGAGCTTCTCCGAGAGCCTTTGCAGTTTTTTTCACTGGTCCCATCCCTTCACCCCCGCCCATCAGCAACACTGCCGGCAATGTGGGATCCATCTCTAGCTCTACTCTGAGGTCATCCTATAGCAAGTATTGAGAAAACAATAAGAAAAAGTAAAAATGAAACATGGATTCGAAGGACTGTAATTCTGTTGAATGAAACATTCACCTTGGTAAATATTGCTCTACAAAAAGAGGGACGAATAGGCAACCCGAAAACGCGTGTTTGAGATTCTTCCAATCCATCAAATAAAGCCCTCTTTGCTACCTCCTCAGCGGGGCAGTACAATCGATTGACCCCAGGATGAAACCTATCATTCGGAAGAGGATACCAGTTAAACTGACATATTTGACATGAAAGCTGTATTGTCTGGACTCTCAAAAAATGTCACTGTACCCATGTTGGATCCACCAAAAATGCACTACTTTTGGATGATCCAACATGCACCTGATGGAGTTTTTGAAGAGTCCAAGCAACATAGCAAGAAATCATTAGATATATTCAAACTCCAAATTAAGTTACTCGATAATTTACCATGTACGGTGGCAAGTACTGAGGTCTGTAATAACTGTGACAAATATTACTTTCTTTTGTAGACCTTGCCATTTTAGAACCCACAAAGGAATGTGCTGCATAAGAGGAAGAACACTAATGATTATGTCTGGCTTGTACTCCATCAGGCCAGCCTCCACCTCCCTTCAATTTCACAAATCAATAATTAGATATGAAACTTAAGCAACCAGGTCAGAAATCTTTCTTAACAAACAAGACAAGTAGATATTGACAAAATGATAAGATATGAAGCATTAAAGAAATGATCAAAAACTGTCAAATGCATTCAAAATACAGTACTATAATTGAAAATGATGAATTTATGGTGTGCTAACCTAGCTGGCATATCAAAGGAAAATCATTTAGAAAATAACAGAAGATTTAGATTATCACACTAAAGAATACTCCCTCAATTTCAATTTGTTTGTCTTACTTTATTTTTTAGTATGTTTCAGAAAGAATGTCTGGCAACTCTTTCGTTCTAATTTTTCACGTGGCATGTTTAAGACCACAAAATTAAAGAACACTTGAGTACATCCTACATATCTTTCATTTGAAACAACAAGATTCAAAAGTTTTCATTACTTTCTTAAACATCGTGCGTAGTCAAAACTAGACAAACAAATTTAAAGTGGAAGTATCAAACATCCACAATTTTTGAAAACAAAGAAGGAACTATACTTGGCGTAAAAGGCGGCAATGGCAGCAAGATAGGCAGAGTGTATCCAACGAGGGGACGTGCCGTGAAATGCAACCCTCCAAAGCTGAACATGTTTAACCATGAACTTGTATTGCTGTTCCATGGTGTTCAATGGCCATCCAGTGTATTCCTTCCAAACATCTTTTACAAAAACCTACAACAATTGAACACATCTGACATTACCAAATTGAAATATGAATTTGCGGTATATCCAATAAAGACTTCATTAGGCATGTCATACCATGGGAGGGAAAAATCAGTAACTAAACTGTCAAACTTAACAAGTACAGATTTATGCCGGAGAAGTATTTAACCAGATGGGATCTCCATAAACATGAAAATTATGTAAATCAACGCAAAAAAAAACACAACTTTTAGGTAGAGATGGCAACACGAATCAACATTAAATCTCTAAGCAAGGGGATTCGGGGATTCACAATTTCAAACAAAAAATGCAATAAAAAGAGAAATTCAGATCAAATAGCTAGAAAACCAAAAGGATAAAACTTATGTTATACATTATAATATCCTTAACTTTCAAGACTAACCAAAACTTCAAAGAAAAAAACTTGGTTTTTATCATTGGAAAACAGAAACTCAATACCTCAATATGAAAAATGACTCAATATTGCACATAGGACAACACAAATCCACATGGAATTTCTAAGCAAGGGGATTAATGGGATTCACAATTCCAAACTAAGAAAATGCAACAAAAGAGCAATTCAGATCAAATAGCTAGAAAACCAGAAAGATAATAACTTTACGATGTAATATCCTAAAACTTCAAGAACTAATCAAAACTTCAAAAGAAAAAAAGTTGGCCTTTATCATTGGAAATTCGATACCTCAATATGACAAATGACTCAACAACACATAGGACAACGCAAATCAACATGGAATTTCTAAACAAGGGGATTAATGAGATTCACAATTCCAGACCTAAGAAATGTAAAAGAAAGTGTAATTCAGATCAAACAGCCAGAAAACCAGAAATATAATAACTTTCTATTATACTTTACATTATAATATCCTTAACTTTCAAGAACTAATCAAAACTTCAAAGAAAAAAACTTGGCATTCATCATTGGAAATTCAATATCTCAATATGACAAATGATAAAATAATGCACATAGGACAACACGAATCGACATAGAATTTCAAAGCAAAGGGATTCACAATTCCAAACAAACACAGCATTTCATATCAAATAGCTAGAAAACCAGAAAGATTGAAACTTTACATTATACTCATCCCCAAATTCCAAATGAAAAGCATCGCGAATCGCCTCAGCTGAAGCCCTATGTCCACCCCCTGTATCACTCATCAAAATAAGCACATTTTTTGTCCTTTCAGCACCAAGCTGCACCATTTCCATTGTATCATTTTCATCTTGAAATTCAATACTACATCTCTTTGTAGTGTTGCTATTCCCTACAAACCCATAGACCCCAACTCTCTCCAACACCGTGCTTATCGGATTCCTCACCGGAATCACCTCAGTCACCATTTCCCCTTTTCTCTAATGTTCCAATTCTTGAAATCTCTATTTTTGGTAAAAAGTTCAAAAAATATTCCACTTTTTAGCAAATGTATATCAAAATTAAACACCCAACCACATAAAGATTTCAAATTTTCAAGAAAAGAATGAATCCACCACCCCTTTGACCTGCCGGAAAATGGGGTTCTGTTTCCCGGCAAGATCAAAGAGTTGGGGATTAAAAAAAGAGAAAATGGCTATAAAAACACAAAGGGTTTACAAAATTTCAAGAAAATGGAAAAATGGGACACCCTTTAATGGATTTTCAGAGAGTTGAAAGTATGGAGAAATGGGAGTTTTTTTTTTTCTTTCTGTTAATGGGAGATGATGAAAGGACAGAGCAGACAGATATGTGGAGAATGGTTCTATATATTTGGTGGCAGTGTGTTGAGGAATTTATTGACATAATATATCAATACTTCCAAATTTAGCCTCAGCTGATATTTAAAATATTCTAATTTTGAGTACAAATATCTAGACAAAGCTCTATTTCATTTCTACTGTATCAGTTATACACTTCAAATTACAAAATGGTCATCTAGACCCATGACAGTATTAGATATCTACGAGATACAATAGCGATGAATTGGAGTGTTTAATTGTCTGTTAAAATCAAGTTGAGGTGTCTAAATGTACACTCTTAAATTTGGATTGATTACTTGTCAACTACGAATAAATTTGAGTGTATATTTATGTATTACACTTTTTTTAAGTATATTCAAATATAAGTTGCTAAAAACAAATAACCTAAATAGTCAATTTGCTTTTATTTTTTAATAATTATGGTGTCAAAGAATTGTTTACTCATAGCTTAACTAATTTAATAAAGTATATGTTATCTCTCATTAGACATGATTTGAAATCTATTATTTTTATTTATTTAATAATATATATTTATACTATTTGAGCCAAAAATATTAAATATTAGATTTATTCTTGAATATAAATTTTATATATTTTTATCAAGTTAAATTATGTCACATAAATTAAAATAATGGAAGTTTGTTTTTGAAGTGGTTTGTAAAATAATATATTGTGGTGGTCCTTCCACTTGTCTTTGACGGATGTGTGCATACATTTTTTTAATGAGAATTAAAATCTTCTTATATGATATAATATATAGTTTTCATGGGCCATTGCCAAGTTTATTGAGTTTGTATTTAGTCCTAAAAAAGGAAGGTATTTTTTTGAAATTTCAAAATTTTAAATTTAAAACTTCAAAGAGTGCCTTATTTAGAAAGAAGTTAAAATAGTAGAAAAGGAAAGTCACAAATGAGGTTTCAAGATTAAGTCGTTTGATTCGCAAACAAAGTTATTCCATGATTATTGTCCTGAAACTATAATCTTAAGAGTAATTTATTACACCTCTAGAATAAAATAATATTAAATTAGAAGAAATAAGGTGAGATATCCAAAAATAAGGTTGCAAATATTTATATTTCGTTTGGTAGAAGGGATAAATCCAAAATTAAGGTTACGAATAAATATATACTCTATTTAATTGAAGGTAGAAATTTACACCTCCAACCAAACAAAATCTAATTTTAATCTTTAATTTAATCTTGATATATCTCACCTTATCTCACGTATCAAACGACCGGACCGTTCAGTTTAAGATAGTATAATCCATCAAAATTGCATCAATTTGTCATAGACTAATGTCTTATATAAATTCCATTAGAGTTAGACTAATACATTACAAATATTTTCAAAGAAAACACTGAAAAGTTTATTCAGAAAGCTAACTGATTGTTAATGCATTTTGTAAGCTACATTTCCCTCTCAATACATCTGGTATCCAAACGATTAAACGCGCACCCACTGCCTTTGACTCAACTATATATAAACATAATAGATAGTAACATTGTATCGAGATTTTAAGACATGTATATATGTCTACACAACTCGGAGCTTTTCAAATCCTGAATCTGCACCTGAGGTTATCTACATTCAGGTACAAAAGCAAACCTACTCAATTGATGCCACGACAGATCGGGCAGGGAGGATCTGTTACATTGTCATGATGTGTTCTTTCCTCCAAACAATCAGCATGGTAAAGATGACCACAAACTAAAACTGCCACAACAGAGGGCTCACAGGAAGGTATGTTGCTATCGAGCATATAGCGTTTCTTTCTCAAAGGCTTCTGACATAATCCGCAAAACAGCTTGGTGACATTGGAAGATGTTGCATTCGTTGCCAGTAAACTGGGCTCAACGCCAATACTTTCTGGTTTGTGAAGTTCACTCTGTTTACTCCCTGAAAAGAAATGCAAAGGAAGTCAAGTGAGAAGCAGAAAATAATATCAAAGATGTTAATAGTGCAGTGTTATCAAAAACATATAGCAAAATCCGTTGGGGCTTTAAGTGCAAAGCGAAAATAAAGCACGAGCTTTAATGAAAAAAGGCACAAAGAGAGAAAAAAAATACAAATATATATGTTTAGTCCAAGACTTATAATGATGAGCATGAATGACAAATATATGAACAAAGAAATTGAAATTTTTTTTACGATAAAATGAAATTTCAGTTGTTTGATGTCGCCTCTTCGGAAGAGACTCATTGACAAAGAAAAGTATGACTTAGAAGATTGATGATGACACTAAAGCATACTTTAAGCAAGGCGAAGCGCTCAACACATTTTGCGTCTCGCTTGAAGGCCTAAGCACACCTTTGACAACACTATTTAAGTGTTACCTAAAGTTGATTGGCTTAATACACGAACAACCACTTGAACTTGTTCAAACATTTTTGTTTTTCATTTAGACAACTAATCTAGAGCCCCTATGTATTGAACACCTTATGTTGTCGAGAATGTGCCTACTGAACACATTTTGATGTACATGTTTCTATTTTGCAGAAATATTGGATCTTTCGCAGGAGAAATTTTTTCCAACTCCTCTTCTTCCTCCTCCCCGAAAAAATTGGTGTTGCCAGAAAATGAAGCTTTATAGAATTCTTCATTTCAACTCCTCTCTCTTCGTCTCTCTTTTCATGTCATGAAACTTTTTTTTTCTTTTGTTCATTGGTTTTATTTGTCACATCAAGAGTGAGTAACATTCATGCACCTTTCATGCACCTTTGGTTTGTTTAGAATTGTAAGATAAGCGATCAATAGACACATTTTTTATAACATAAACCGTTCAATAAGTTGGGGCCCTAGATGGGTGTCTAGGCCCGGTTCAGCCATTTAGGGGGTCATCTATGTATTCAACCAAGTAGATTCAAAAGAAAGATAAGAGAATCACTCAAGACTGATACAAAAAGAACGAGAAATTTGATTTACAAGGCCACGTTTAATTTCTATTAGAATTATCTTACATTTGATGGCAAAACAAGAACTTGGCCTCCAAAAGAGACCAGGATCCTTGTGCAACTACTAAGGAGTTGCACAAGATGTATGTGGAAAAAAGATAAGGAAATAAGTTGCACCTGTGTCATGTCCAGAATCCGAGTTGCATTTACTAGCTGGCTTTAAGGACATCTTCTCATCATAAAGAGGAGTCGTTCCACCACGGGAAGTTGATGCCTCAGCATTATTAGCAGACCTCCGTCGAGTATAATGGAGCCCATAGTAGTGATGAGGATTCTTTGAACACATTGCCTGGTCAATATTTCGACGGTGAACAATAGATGGTTGTTGGCATTGTGTTGCCTTTGAAGAATCATCTATGATATCCATAATTGATGAGAAAGACTTTGTTGCATAGACATCAACTTGATGAGAGGTCTGCCCAATTAATACAAGAAAAGATCTAAGAAGGATAAACAAGAACATCGTAATGCCAAATCATTTAGTGTTGGAACTCTTTCACCTCCCGATTATGTACATGAAGACTTTCTCCTTATAAATTTTTAAGGTGGGAATGTCACAACATTTATAACTAAGTCAATTAATCCCAGCTCATCAATATCTATAGAGTACCGTATCAATCGAGCTGATATATATTCCTCCACCATTTTACATGATTCCCAAAAATGCAACAGATGCAGATGTGTAAGCAGAGTAACTTTGAACATTGAACCACATAGCAAAACTAGCGGAAACATTTAACTACCACTGCATGACAGGAAAGAAAGCTAACCTGTCTCGACAACGCATCCATCCCAGGTGGAGGCAGCTGGTCTACAGCGACATGAATAAAGCTTCGAATTACGATTCAAGTATTTGACTGTCATTTCTCAAGGAAACTAACTATGCAAGCACAATGAATATCAACCACAAACATTTTTTCATTTTGCATATATGCGTTAGTGTTGATTGGTAGGACTTAGGAGGGAGACTCCGTCGAACTCGAACAAATACTTAACGAACAAAAACCATCCTAGAATTTGTATGTCATGCTTCTAAGAATTTCTCACACGAAAAGCATTGCACTGATGGCGAGCTTCTTCTAGAAAGAATTCTATTCAAATAGAAGAAACTTAGCGCAGCTACACTACAATATAAGGCAAAATAATCAGATTTTTTGGTGTGTGACAGTGATACCTTGGGTAGATAGAACAAGAAAATGGCATGGGATGCTATACAGCAAAAGATCAAGTTTCCATCAGACCATCTTCCGCATAAGTAGAAAAGAAGGCGATGTAAATGGCATATGTTACAAATCATAGTTGGGAACCAACATAGTACGAAGCTGAAGGAAAAGAAGTCTTGAGAAAATTGTGAGGAGAATGGAGAAGTAATCCCTTGACAGTTGAAGGTCATACGCAGATAACGGTAAGTTGGCCACGAGGTCATGTACTCATGTTCAACAATGCTTAGATATCCTATATCACTATACTAAAAGTAAGGAAATCCATTCAATAGTGAACATATTATATCTATTTCTAAAAGAGTGAAGTGAATTTCTCATAACTAACCAACTAAAAGCAATTTAAAAGACATAAAAACTCAGAGTATTGATCTGAAACAATCGTCTAAAATCCAAAAACTCAAACACAGGAAATGGAACTTTCTACTAAAATTCCATTCACCAAACTCTAAAAGCCTGACAATTCACCGAAAGTTAAACCTTTTGTTGGATAAATGAATTGCTCACCACGAAGAAGGAAAAAAAAGTAATCTTTACTTGTTAGCAAGCTGTCAACTAAGGGACAACGTCCCAATACCTTTTTTTACCAACTAAGGTGTCCAGATTAGCTTGGGCGCACCTCAAATAATTCCACGAGAAACCTAGTACTCCCACCAACACAAGTATTGTGTAACTCTGTTCACCTAACCTTGGACAAATAGGAAGAAATCACCTAGTGTTTTTGCCTCCACTGGAATTTAACCACTAGAAAACGTCCAAATATTCCCAGCACATTAAAAAAATGAGACTCTACTATTAGTGATTGATAACTATAAAACAAGCAATTTTTCTATTAAGAAGCTACAATTTCTTACTACCCACCTACCCCTCTAAACACCTTTTTGGAGCAGCATTACATAATTTCAAGTAAATTACAACACCAAGTACAATGTTAATCGAACAGTCAAATCAACCACCGAGAATTCTTCCAAACAAGAAAATAAGACAACAGAGTGAGCATTTTCAGCGGAAATAAACACAAAAAGGAAGAAACATTTATAAGCAAGAACCAATTTTTACCAGTACAAGAAGAAATCTTATTGAGATCAGTTCTTCTCTTTCTTTTCCCAATATGTATAATACACACACAACAACCAATTATATGTGAAGCGTAAAAATCTTAGAGTTAACTAAAGAAAATGTCCCAACAGTGCAAAGCCAAGACTTTCACTAACGGGATTCAAAATATAAACAAATAAACACCAAACAAACCAAGGGGATTATTCATCATGTACTATATATACACATAAAATATAATTTTGATCTTATATATACCGTGCAATTTCTACCAAACCCCTAGCTCCGCCCCTGAGTCCCGATACTTCCAACACATTAAAAAATAAATGAGACTCTAGTTTTAGACATTAATAACTACTCCATTAACCTAGCAATTTCTCAATTAAGAACCTATGGTTTCCTCCCCCCACAACCCACCAATCTAAACACCTTTTTTTGGAGGGCGGAGCCAGGTAGGGTCAAGGGCTTCATTCGAACCCCCTTCGACAACAAATTAAACTATTCATAAGACAACAAAGTAAACGTTGAACCCCTTTAGCTTCTTTGTGTATTTACTTTTCATATTTTGTAACCTAGTGAAAATACTGGCTCCGCCACTTACTAGCATTGCATAATTCCAAGTAAATTACAACAATAGAAAAGAATCAAGAAAACAAAACAATTCAGCAAAAAAAAGCAAGAAGCATTTTTAGCAAGAACCAATTTTTACCAGAAAGAGAATGAGTTTTATTGAGATCAGCTCTTCTCTTTCTCTTCCCCATAAGTTTTAAACACACACCCACAAAGCCAATTTCATGTAAACACAACAAGATTAAAACTTTTTAGAAAATCAATGGCTATTTAGCCACTATATTTTGGGGTTTTGGGTAGTTAATTGCTTAATTTGGGAAAAATGGATTCTTTGGGGGTTGGGTTGGCGGGGTAGGGGGTTAGAGCAAGGACACGATGGTACGACAAGTATAAATTTCACAGAAAAGACATGGGAGGAGAAAGAGGAGAGACGTGTCATTACTTAGCTCTCGGTTTGGTCATAGATTTCGAAGTTAAATTTGAGGTTTTTTTGAAATTTTATGTTGTATTTAGATGTGTATTTTTACTTTGGAAAAAAAATTGATATTTTATGATGAAAAGTAAGGGTGGCATAGTATGATATGGTGCGGTATTTGAAAGTTTTGATTCGTAATTTCGGTATTCAATTTATAAAACGTTATACCATGACCATACCAATTTAATTCGGTATGGTTCAGTATATTGAAGTTCGGTTTCGATATTTTACAGTATGATAAATCGGTAATCACAATTTGTTCAACTTCGACTAATATATACTCGTATAGTGGAGTATTGACAATTAAAAAAAAGTCTCAATTTTATCGTACTAACACATTACACATGCAGAAAAATTTATGCAAAATAAAGTACAAACAACTCCTTTTGTTAACCGATTACAATTCAAATACATTTCAATCAAAATAAAGTAGTCAAAGTTTTAACTTCTAAACATTTAGTTTATACTAATACTAGGTTGCATATTTGTTAGTATTTTAATAATGTATATGTTATTTATGTAACTATATATTTTGGTATGGTATTCGGCATTTTGATATGTTGTATCTAAATACCAAATATCGTACCAAATACTAAAAAAGTTAAAGTATATATCATATACCACACCAAATATCATAATATCAACCACTGTATTTAAAAATTTTGGTATGATATGGTATATCGATATATACCATACCATTCTCACCCCTAATGAGAAGTCTCAAAAATTAATCTAAGTTGATTTTTATGAGCTTGAAAATATTTAAAAGATCGAATTTTGAAGTATGTATTGTTTTTGTTACCTATTAAACTATGTTTTCCAGGACTAATTTTGTCTCGATAAATGACAATGTAATTGTTAACACTCACATGAGAGGCCTTTAATCATGATTTCTGCTCATTGCGTACTTTGATCCATTACGGAGACGTGTGAAGGATAAAATAAGTTATTAATATGGCTTTTATAATGATTGAAACTTCAAAAGTTTCATATTTTAATTATCAAATATATTTGTTATCTTGTCAATTATAATTTTTGAAAATTAAACTCCCTAAAGAATAACGTGTCTAGTAATCTTGCACAAGATATTACATTTTCTAGACATATATGTTTGAAACTGAAAGTGGTTTTTTAAAAAAAAATTGAACTATCCATCTTCATATCGAACAATATTAAAAAAAATATTCAATAACACTTTCCTTGATTATAATTCAATTTTCACATTCAAATTTGCAATATAATAGTGTTGAAAACCTCACTTTATTAAGGATGTGATTTTCCTAAAAAGGTAATTGCACCTTAAATGACACTATGCATTCAGGCTACAAAAACAATCACATACTAAGTAATTTTAAAAATAAACTCCGAAAAGATAAGATATTTGTAGATCTTATCATTACTTTTGTTGGTAGACCAACGACTCAAAAAATTATGCATATAGACTACGAAGTAAAACTACTCTAGTATTTTCTAGAAAACGGGCCAAAGGATAGGCCCATTAGCCAAAGAAGAGGGCTTGTTCTTGCATATCCATGACCCAATATGTAAAGATTCCATTAGAAGCCTTTCATCTTGAAGACCAAAACAATTTTCAAACCCCATATCATCATTGATTCCTTGGTGAATCTTGTCATAGACAAGATATTGGCGTTATCTAACATATGACCTTGAATTTTATACTATTTGTTAGGATCAAAAGTAGGTTTACTATCATACCAAAAATTATAGTTGATAGCACGAATGTAACATTATCATTTAACTAATTAAGTCCATCAAACAAGTATTATGTTTGATCATGACTCCAACCCAAATCACCTTGCTCAACCCCCTCGTAGGAAATCAATTTCTATTAAAACGTTGAAGATAATATTTATTCTTATAGGCTTATAAGTATTTGAATGTGTTGAATAAGAAAAAAAACTAAAGAATGAAGAATATGTTGATTCCTAAAAATAGTGTGTTTCTTTGCTAAAACTATATAGGATGCTAAAGAGATAAATGAAAATGATTAGGACTCTTTATGTCCTTTTCTATACTTTGAGGTGCAAACTGTTAAAAAGGAAAAAAGTTGAGATAAAGAACATAGACCTTCGTGTTATAGAATCGAAGAAACGAGAAAGAAAATCGAAGAAGTAATCAATAAAATTTATTGTATGATTCATTATATTGTTTCTTATATTAAAAATAAAAGACCATATCATTATTTATAAAAAATAAAAAAAAGAGATATATGTTATTTTTTTTAGGTAGATATCAAATTAAAAGGAAACTAAATATTATGTAATTAATGTAGATTTCTAATAAGAAAAATAAATATTCTAAAATATTTCTAAATTAGAAAAGAAAAAAATATTCTACCATTAATGTAAATCATAAATTAGAAGGGAAGTAAATTTTAACATTTCATCGAACTTAGGCACTTACCTTTCCTCCTCTTGCTTATAGACAACGTTTTGGCTTTACTGTTGTTCATGACTTTGACATCGTCAGAATTTACAAAAATAGTTGTTTTAAATTATTTGTCAATATTTTTTCTTATCTTATTCTTAATACGTAGTAATTGTTCCTAAAAACTACATACAATATAGAATGAAATGAATATTTGATGAAGAAAGAGATATTATCTTGAATTCTTGATACATTAATAATGAAAAAATAACCAAAATTCTTCTTAATTTTTTTTTTTAAAGGCACGTATAAAAGAAAAACACTAAATAATTTTATTTGACGGAAGGAGAACTACCATAAAATCCTATTTAATGATGTTGCCTCCTAACTACTAATTATTTCTAAAAGCCATATTTACGTGAACAAATTACTAACCTTTTACGTTTTATGCAATATATAATAGTTGTATCGCTTCATCCCATAACCATGACGTGATAAATAATTAAATAATAGTACTAACAAACAAAGAAAAGAAAATGACAATAATTAATGGAAGATGATGTATAAATTCAGAGGACAGATTTGAAAAGGAGTGAAAGTGTTCACTCGAATTCTCTTGCAAACCTAATGCTCGCTTTGCACATAAATTTTGTAAGTATCGTTTTAGATGATCATTTTATAAGTTAAAGTATTCAATTGACACAATAGAATCAAATTAAAGTATCTAAATTAATATGCATTCTAAAAGTTAGATTGTTAAAGTTACTAAATTAAAAAACATAATATGTAAACGTGTCATTCTTATCTATTTTTTTTCCGGAAAAGAGCCAAAAATACCCTTGAACTATTTGAAAAGGTTTAAATATACCCCTCGTTCATGTATTGGGTTAAAAATATCCTTCAATCTACCTTTTGGGTTCATTTTTACCCTTAAAATTAACAGCCTTCTTTTAAATTATTATAATTATTATTTTTATTATGTAGCGTCTTCCTATTGGATAAAATCAAGTTCCAACCCATCAATTTCTTTAACCCACCCAAACCCAACAAAAAGATATTTTTCTTTCTTCCTTAAAACCTAATAACCTCTTTTTTCTTCCTGGTAACTTATTAATGTCTTCCCCATAATTGCAGCAAAAAAACTGCACTTAAAACTATCAAAAATAGCACAAAACTTGGAACAAAACAGCTTCAAAGCTGCACCTAACAGCAACTAAATTCAACAAAAAAACTACACCAAAACTGTAAAAATAAAATAAAATACTCAACAGCAAAAAACAAGTTAAATGAGATTAAAAAAACTGAATCAAAATTTGATAATAAACAACACCAAAACCGGTCAAAAAACAAAAATAAAATTGATTCCAATTTACTTCATTAATGTACATTATAATGAAACTTGCTGCTGATTATACTAACTTAAAAAATGTAAGAACATTAACGAGGGAGAGAGATGGTATTTTTTATTTCTTTTGATGGTCTTTTAGTTGGATTTGGGTCATGGCCTTGTGGATATGTGTCGGGGCAAGCTGAAAAAAATTGAAGGGTTGGATATTTGATTTTGTCCAATAGGAATATACCATGTAATAAATAACAATAATAATAATAACTGAAAAAAAGGGCTGTTAGTTTTTAAGGGTAAAAATGAACGAAAAGATAGACTGAAGGATATTTTTAACCCAATACATAAACGAGGGATATATTTGAACCTTTTCAGATAGTTCAATGATATTTTTGACCTTTTCCCTTTTTTTTTCATAGTATCCGTCAAATGTAACAGACTATAGTTAGTTAAAATTACCGGCCAAAATAAGAGTGAGCCACAGACCCACCGAACAAATCTGCCATCTCTTCATCTTCCTCTCTTATTTATTTATTTTCCCATTCACGTTTTTTTTTTTCTCCGTCTCTCTCACTTTCACTCTTTTCTCTCTCTAGATTTGTCGGTGATGGGAACAACAATTCTGTCAGATCTCGGAACGGAGATTCTGATTCCGGTGTGTGCACTCATCGGAATTGGATTTGCGTTAGTACAATGGGTGATTGTTTCGAAAGTTACGGTTTCGACCGATGGTAAATCGTCATCTTCTGGTGCCGGCGCTGATGGTAAGAATGGATATACTGAATCACTTATTGAAGAAGAAGAAGGGATTAATGACCATAGCGTTGTTCATAAGTGTGCTGAAATTCAAAATGCCATTGCTGAAGGTACGTGAAGTTAACATTTTTTTGTGAATTTTTTTAGCTGCATTGAAATTGCTTAACATGTTGCATAATCTACCACTGATAAGTATACACGTGTATTTTTTTAAATAACTGTGGCGTTCGAGACAGCTTTTGTGCACCTACGTAGATTCACATGATGTAAGTATCTGAGCTAGCTTTTGCGCACCTTAGCAAATTCACATATACAAGACTAGAACAAATGAGAAGAATCATGTATTTTTATTTACTTTGTTGGGATTTGAACCTATTCTGAATCCACGTTATTGATCACTAGGCCACACAGGGTGTGTGTATAAGTATATTGTATATGTATCTACGTATGCATATATGTCTCTGTGTATTTTATTTGTATGATGGTGGTGGTAGGTCCAGTTTACGTACCTTGACTATACCAGCACACATAGGAGGATGCAGTATTTGAATTTTATGTGTTCTATGTGGATGTCAAGTTAATTTTTAAAATAATAACTGGGATTCTTAGAGGATACCTTAATACTATATATTGGTGGGCCGAGTGAAAGAAATCACCTAGTGTTTTTATGTACTGAAAATTTCAAGTACCTGTATAATACTAGTAAATTGAATGAACTTGTTCTGTTGTTTATATGTATACGTATGTGTAAGTAAAGGTAGCAGCTTTGATGCTTTGGTATACTCTCTGTACTTTTACGTGGTTTGTTGGTATACTTTCTTCTGATTTACTTGGCGTTTTTAGCATATAACTGCTAAATTTTGTCTAAATAGTATTTCTGGAGCGGTACATGTTTATGTTGTGATGCAACTTTGATTGTTCATCATAAAGATCTGAGCTTTTCCTGCTTTGCGGGTTGCTTACTACTTAAATAATGATTATTTAACAGATGTTATAGACTTAGACTTTAGTCTTCTTCTTCTTCTTTAATTGTTGTTACAATCTATAGTTTAGCCATAAAGATTTGAAATTTTCCTGCTTTGTAGGTTGCTTACTATTCAATAATGATTATTGAACAGATGTTATAGACTTAGACTTTAGTCTTCCTCTTTAATTATTGTTCCAATTTATTAGTTTGCTATGATTATGATGGGCATGTCACTTCGTTGTTTTATATTAACTAATTGCAGTTAGGTACTCCCTAAGCAACACTTGATTTACTATTAAATAATTCCTGGCTGCTGCCCGGCACTACCCTAGTGGTATACTTTTGAGAAGATAAGACTAGAGAAACCATGTTAACTTGGTACTTTGCTCTAGTCACATATCTCTACTCTAGAAGTCAACTTAGTGCAAGGCTGCTGAACTGAATAATAACATGTTATATCAAGTTTTTAAAAAAAGATACGTGAATTTTAACAGCTTCATTGCTCAAAGTAAACTTTGAGCAACTAGAGGGACCGAAATTCGCTGATGATACGAGGTTATTTCAACAGTTTCCTTTGAGCATCCAGAGTGGACATCTTTGGAATGTAGAATTTAAAAAGAAAAAAACTAGAGGAATTTTGGGATTCCTGCAATGAGATTGCATTTTGCTTTGCCCATTTATTCCTGCTGATGTCTTCTTTTTAACTCCAGGAAAAGAACAGGGGGGACTCTAATCTCAACACGTTATTGTATGTTTCTTTTAAAATGGATGATTAAAAATACTATAAGTAGTGTAGTTTTGGCAATTGGCATTTCAAATCTGGGGCTTATAACAGGCTTCAATTGAATTTTGAATCGCCAAAAGAGTGCTTCCTTTTGCTCTTACTAATATTGTATTGCTGGATTTGTTCCTGTTCACCGCTCTAGAGTCTAGTATGCTGCGTTAATGTTTCTTTTGGCGTATATATGCTGATTTTTTCAAGACTTCCTACTCCCCCCCTCCCTTAATATCCTTGTCACTGTTAGGAACCATACTTGTCGTGAAAAATGAAGAATTTGACTGTTCTATGAATTACTCATAGAGTTCCTAGATAGTGAAATATTTCCTGATAATAGCTTTCCTAACTGCGGAATCAATCTATGCCACAGGTGCAACCTCATTCCTGTTTACGGAATACCAGTATGTTGGTGTTTTCATGGTTGCTTTTGCAATTCTGATCTTTCTATTCCTCGGTTCTGTTGAGGGTTTCAGCACAAAGAGTCAGGCGTGTACGTATGACAGCTCCAAAATGTGCAAGCCTGCTCTTGCAACTGCTATCTTCAGCACCATATCCTTCTTGCTTGGTGCTGTAACCTCTGTGATTTCTGGGTTTCTTGGAATGAAAATTGCAACATATGCAAATGCCCGGACTACCTTGGAGGCTAGAAAGGGAGTTGGAAAGGCTTTCATTGTTGCATTCCGTTCTGGTGCTGTGATGGGCTTCCTTCTTGCTGCAAATGGTCTTCTTGTTTTGTACATAGCCATCAACGTATTCAAGTTATACTACGGTGATGACTGGGAAGGGCTATTTGAGGCTATAACTGGTTATGGGCTTGGTGGGTCATCAATGGCCCTTTTTGGTAGAGTTGGTGGAGGTATATACACTAAAGCTGCAGATGTTGGAGCTGATCTTGTGGGCAAGGTGGAGAGAAACATCCCTGAAGATGATCCTAGAAATCCAGCGGTGAGCTTATTGTGTCATTTAAATGCAAGATGTGTTTATGATTTATCGTGGTTAGTTTTAATGCTAAATATGTGCTTAGGTTATTGCCGACAATGTTGGTGACAATGTTGGAGATATTGCTGGGATGGGGTCAGATCTATTTGGATCTTATGCAGAGTCATCATGTGCTGCCCTAGTTGTTGCTTCTATCTCTTCTTTTGGGGTCAACCATGAGTTCACAGCCATGCTATATCCTCTTCTTATCAGTTCTGTGGGTATCCTTGTGTGTTTGCTTACGACCTTATTTGCAACTGATTTCTTTGAAGTCAAGGCTGTAAAAGAAATTGAGCCAGCGTTGAAGAAGCAACTTGTAATCTCAACTGTTCTCATGACAATTGGAATTGCTCTTGTTTCTTGGATTGCCCTTCCGTCTACCTTCACAATATTCAACTTTGGAATTCAGAAAGAAGTTCAGAGCTGGTAAGTCTAAAGTCTTTCTTGTGCTTCTATAACTTGAAATATTTGCATTACATGAATGTTGCTTCCTAATATTTCTCGGATCGTCTTCGAAAGTTGTAAGCATGAAGTCAATATTTAGGTAAAGCAACTCCATTAAAATTTGGGACAAACTAATGGATGAAGATTCATTTCTCCTGCCTGTCCTTTCTTTCAGTCTCTCACTAACATTTATCAAAGGCTAACTGGCATGCAAATTTGAACTTGCAGGCAGTTGTTCTTATGCGTTGGAGTTGGTCTGTGGGCTGGACTTATCATTGGATTTGTTACCGAGTACTATACCAGCAATGCTTACAGGTAGACTTGGGTCTCTAGCAGTTCTGTTTTGATTCTTGCCTATCAGAAATGTAAGTTTTATTTCATTTGTTTCCAGCCCTGTGCAAGACGTTGCTGATTCTTGCCGCACTGGTGCTGCTACAAATATTATTTTTGGCCTTGCCTTGGGCTACAAATCAGTTATCATTCCAATTTTTGCCATAGCAATCAGCATTTTTGTTAGCTTCAGTTTTGCTGCAATGTACGGCATTGCAGTCGCTGCTCTTGGAATGCTGAGCACCATAGCTACTGGTTTGGCAATTGACGCCTATGGTCCCATCAGTGACAATGCAGGAGGCATTGCTGAGATGGCTGGGATGAGCCACAGAATCAGAGAAAGAACTGATGCCCTTGATGCTGCAGGAAACACCACTGCTGCTATTGGAAAGGTAAGTTAGATACTCTTGTACTTCACCGAATGTTGTTAGGTCTAGTTAGAATAGAAGGTCCACTCCAATCTCCATTGCCTCTTTGTTAACATGCTTTCTATTATGGTAACAGGGATTCGCCATTGGATCTGCTGCTCTTGTATCTCTGGCCCTCTTTGGTGCATTTGTGAGCCGTGCAGGAATTTCCACTGTAGATGTCTTGACACCTAAAGTATTTATTGGCTTGCTTGTCGGTGCAATGCTTCCTTACTGGTTCTCGGCCATGACAATGAAGAGTGTGGGAAGTGCTGCCCTTAAGATGGTTGAGGAAGTGCGCAGGCAATTCAACACCATCCCTGGACTCATGGAAGGAACCGCAAAGCCTGATTATGCCAACTGCGTCAAGATCTCCACCGATGCATCAATCAAAGAAATGATCCCTCCTGGTGCCCTTGTCATGCTTACTCCATTGATTGTAGGGATATTATTCGGTGTGGAAACCCTGTCTGGTGTGCTTGCAGGATCTCTCGTCTCCGGTGTACAGGTAATTATTCTGATGACATGTATAAAAACCTTCAAACGGTTCCTCTTTCTCTCTAATCCCGTATGATCTTTGGTTTGTAGATTGCCATCTCTGCATCAAACACCGGTGGTGCTTGGGACAACGCCAAGAAGTACATCGAGGTATACAATTAGTTAGACCTTATACATTCACATTCAGTTCCTATAAGGATCTCAAGGAACGTTGTTTACAACTCGTTTATTTGTGTCATTTTTGGGATATTAGGCTGGAGCTTCAGAACACGCGAAAACTCTCGGTCCCAAGGGATCCGATCCACACAAGGCTGCTGTCATTGGTGACACTGTTGGTGACCCCCTCAAGGACACATCTGGACCATCATTGAACATTCTTATCAAGCTGATGGCTGTGGAGTCACTCGTTTTCGCTCCTTTCTTCGCCACCCACGGTGGTCTGCTCTTCAAGATGTTTTAAGACAAAAGCAACTCAACTGCATCGAATTTTCGTCTGGTGATGTTTTTACTCCTCCTTTTGCCTACGTTATTTCGAGCATTTTTTCATGTTCATCGATAGATAGGATGTAGGTCTGTGGAGAACTAGTGATGATAGAGAAATGTTTATGAAGAGTTTAGAAAAATCCAACTTTCTTTTCTTAAAGAGTAAACTGTATCCTATATAGTATATAGTATATATATACTTTTAAAGAAGTTGAAAATTTTGTAAGCTTTTATATGTTGTTATTTTGTTGGTCTTTACATTGCATATTTTTTTAACTTGTCATGAGCGGCTTTAAATTGATAATGCATAAATAAAATTATGAGTTTAACATCCAAATACAACGCGTGAAACATAGTTTTTACATTATCAGGTCTTGGTGCGGGTAAATTTTTACCGTTTTCTTATGCCCATTGGCTTGCTAGTAGAATGTACATTTTGCTTTTTGCACATATTTTTGGTTAACTCTACTTGGATCTAACCCACCCACACTAGTATAATAAACATTTACACCATCAACGTATCTTAACCTGTAATAACAAGCAATACGTCTGATTTTCTCCAACGTAAAAGAATTCTTTTACATGATCAATGGAGGGATATTTTTTGAGCCTCATTTTGAACAAAAACTCCTAATAGCTTGTGGAAAAAATGGATTAAATGGGAAAAAATTTGGCCAACATTCATCAGTAATATCTAATGCAGCTTCACAACATTGAGGACCAATTAAATGGGGTTGAACACTTAAAAAAGATGTAATTATTTCTTCAACACAATTAGGAACATCATTAACTGATGTTAAACATGTTGTAATTGAATCAGGACATAATCCTCCAAAATTAGGCAATAATCCACCAAAATTAGGTAATAATCCATCAAAAAATTGAGCATTCACAATTGATATGGATAATAAAGAAATTAACATAGTTGAATATAAGGCTTTAGGGCTCGTCATCGAAAAAAATTTACTCGAACCTGATGTTTTTTTTTTGTTGACTTTGAATTGTGAGTATGATTTTTTTGTGGTATTTATATGTAAAGTTTATGAGCAAAATTGATAAGAAATAGTGACATTAATGTTCTATCAGTTTAATTTTTGTTTTGTTTAATGTTAGAATTTAGTGATATATATTAAAAAGATGTTAATAGTATTTATTGCTTCTTTTTTTTTAAGGAAGGGGTTACCTTTTTTTTTTTTGGTTGTAACTATAGGTAATTACTTTAAATTGGTTAATGAATGAATATTAATGTTATGTCTAATTAATTTTTGTTTTTGACCATTCACTTAATTCGATATTATATCTTCAAAAATAGTAAAGGAAAAACAATATGTCTATGATGTTATCCAAATAACAAAGATTCAACTTATAGAGAATGATTATATTATTAGGGGGTTTATTCGAATCCTTCGGTAGAAAATTATATTATTTATATATGGTTAAAATAATTTTTTAGGTATATATTAGATGTCGAACTCCCTTCGGCGACTCCGTATATATATTTTTTCAGATTTTGATCCTCTTATTAAAATCATGATTCCGCCACCGAGGGTCCTTGTATATAGTCCATTAACTAGAAATTAGAAAGATTAGGAACCAAAATTCTATAAGAAAAATACCTTTAAAATTAACATTAAAATTTTAGTTAAAAGCTCAACATGTTTTGAGATTAAATGTCATGGAACTCTTACAATTAACTTTTATTTCTTGCATAAATAGCCATAAATGAGATTCAAAACTGACCAAAAAAATGCATTTCATAATAAAAATATGTATTCTTTATTACACCAAAATCACCCTATAAATACCTTTATATTTCCACACAAAAATCCACCAAACATCATCCAAAATCCAAAAAATATTTAAAAATCAGAGCAAATTCAATTAGTCATGGCAACAAAAAATTTCAAGTTTTTTGCATTTTTCATTATATTAAGCATGACAAATTCACTAGTAGCTATGGCTAGTCTTGATCCAATTTTGGCACCAAGTCCTAATGATGATGAAATAGTTGAATGTTGGTCATCACTTAAAAGGTTAAATAAATGTGTAAATGCAATTTATAAAGTATTTCTTGGTATTGGAAGGCTTGATTCTCCATGTTGTGAAGTAATTCATGGGATTGATAGTAAATGTTGGCAGAAACTTTTCCCATTTGATCCAAGGTTTGGTGATATATTGGTGTTTTATTGTAGCATTTCTGCTCCTTCACCATCTCCATTGGCTGCAATTTGAAGATGAAAATTAGAGTATTTTGTTGAATAAAGGGGTTGGGGTGTGTGTGTGTGTGGAGGGGGGGGGGGGGG